>SJYV01022910.1:1001326-1033616 GCA_006410875.1 Neotragus pygmaeus | reverse complement strand
GTCGTATGGTTATTCTAAGTTTATTCATTTTGAGGAATCACCATCCTGTTTTCTAAAGTAGCTGCCACATTTTACATTCCCACCAGCAGGGTATGAGCATGCCCATTGCTCCACATCTTCACCAATACTTGTTACTTTGCGTGGCTGTTTGTGTTTTTTGATAGTAGCCATTCTAATGGGTGTGAGGTTATAGGTTTCTTATTGTGGTCTTGATTTATGTTTCTCTAATGATTAGTGATGTTGAGATCTTTGCTTGTGCTTATGTGCTTATTTGCATACCTTCTGTGAAGAAGCATCTATTGAAGTCCTTTGTCCATTTTTTACATTTAATTTGGGGTGGGGTTGGTTGTTGAGTTGTAGTTCTTTATATATTCTGGATCTTAACTCTTCATCAGCTACACAGTTTGCAATATTTTTTTCCTATTTCTTAGGTTTCCTTTTCACTGTTAGTTGTTTTTTGATGCACAGAACTTTTTGATCAAGTTCAATTTATCTATTTTTTTCCTTTGGTTACCTATGGTTTGGGTGTCATGTCATATAGAAGGAATCATTGCCAAATCCAATTTTATTAAGCTTTTTTTCCTGTTTATACTCAGAGTTCTATGGTTTTATCTTTTGTACTTTTTGTTCCATTCCAAGTTAATTTTTGTATGTGATACAAGGTACCAGGTCCACCTTCATTCTTTTGTATGTAATGAAGATGATTTGTCAGAACAGAAAACAGAGCCCAGAATGGGAAGGAGTCTGCCTGAGGGAAGGTAACTAGATAGAGACAGAGCTGAGGCTAAAATCCAAGGCTCCTGGGTCTTAGTCCAAAGTCCTCTCTACTCTTCCAGGAAATAGGCACTCTGAGAGTAAGCAACCGTGAGCTTTACTGTATGTCTAACTAGAAAAAAAAACTGGGGGAAAAAATGGGTTATTGAAGTTGGTGGATTTTCTTCTAGATGGGTTTAATTACCCCTGAGTCCAGACCACTTTGTCAAGAGCATGTGATGGGCATGCTCTTTTATAAGAGGGTCATTCTTCAGGATACATTAGATCATCAGTGGTAAACAGTAGCTAAAGAAAAGGTATTACAGAAAAACTGGCTCAATGTTTGGTCACATGGTGATTTGGTGGAATATAACTTTTAGTCACTGGTATGAGAGGAAAAAAATACTAGTGGCCTTCCATGTACATACCCTTTATACCTTGTGGCCAAAAAACAGGAGAAAATTTGTGTTTTAAAGCATTATCTTGAAGAAAGAAAGGAAGATGGTGGGGGCTTTGATAAACCTTTTGGGCTAAGGCAAGGGTTGGCGAACCAATCCCACAGGCTAAGTATTGTTGAAACTCAGCCATGCTCATTTGTTGATGTGTTGTCTAGCTGTTTTCACACTCCGTCAATTAGGTAATCATGACAGAGACAGAAACTAAATTATTTACTATATGGCCCTCTGCCAAAATTTTTTAAAAGGTTGCTGACCCATGGACTAGGGAAAACAAGGGAAATTTGAATGGGCCGAGCAGCAGAATACCCTTACCCACAAGGCATTCCCACTCTTGTGGCCCTCATGGCTGAACCACATTCCAGCAACATCCATGGCTGGTTGGAGTAGGACCATCAGCCGCATCAGGAGATGTACTTGTGGCAACTTGAGGAATGTTCTAGAGGTTCTATTCTCTCATAGTGTTTCCCCCCATCCAGACCAGAGGGGATCTTGTGGTTGAGAGGTCTCTGAGCACAAAAAGAGTAAGAGCCCCTCCAGATCCAGGTCCCAGCCCTGCTATACTCATTGGCTGTACTCTTGAGATACCCATGAAAGTTTCTGGTCTAAAGGCAGCTTGGATGTAAAGGTCCAATCACAGGTGATAGAGCATGACATGGTTCTCACACTGTTGTCAATATGTTCAGTTTTCTTACACATGCTATTAGGAACTCATCACCCACAAAATGAATATTAATTAGTTTAGACTTTAGTAAGGATGTGGGCAATTCTCAAACTTCTTGGCCTGGCAGATAGAAAGTGCCAGAAAGACAAGAGTTGAAATAAAATCTCAGCTCTGGCACCATGAGCCATACTTGGAAAAGTGACTCGATTTCTCTCTCACTTCTGTTGGATTGGTCAAAAGATTCATTCAGATTTTTCCATAACATCTTACAGAAAAATCCGAATGAAGTTTTTGGCCAATCCATTATTTCCTCATCCATAAACAGAATGGGTTTCCCTGGTGGCTCAGACAGTAAAGAATCTGCCTGCAATGTGGGAGACCTGGGTTCCATACCTGGGTTGGGAAGATCCCCTGGGGAAAGGAATGGCTACCTACTCCAGGATTCTTGCCTGGAAAATTCCATAGACAGAGGCGCCTGGCAGGCTACAGTCCATGGGGTGACAAAGAGTCGGACACAACTGAATGACTAACATAACAGGATAAACTAGAGTTGATACAAGAATTCAGTAGCAGAATGGGCATGAAACTGTCAGAACATTCCACGATTGCCAGTTTCCTTTCCTTAGTCCATTTGGCACCATGACCCTGGTGGCTCAGACGGTAAAGAACCCACCTGCATTGCAGGAGATTTCTTGCAGTGTAAGAGACCCAGATTCAATCCTGGGGTTGAAAAGATCCCCTGGAGAAGGAAATGGCAACCCACTCCAGTATTCTGGCCTAGGAAATCTCATGAACACAGCAGCCTGGTGGGCTACAGTCCATAGGGTCGCAAGAGTCAGACACGACTTAGCAACTAAACCACCGCCGCACCAACAGTAGCTTCTCCAAATGAGGCCAAGCCTCTCAGGTCTCTGGGGGTCTCCTCCCCCAACATCCTCCACTCTCTATGGGCTACTTCAGGATGAGAAAAAGCCTCCAACAGGCTCCACCCATGAATAAATGATTGTGCTATAATGCAACAGATTCTCAAGATATAACTACAGTCATTTTGCTTTTGGATGAAACGTCCTTTCTTTAGAAATGTCTGTGGATTTAGCCTGATGAAGAGATGCAGTCCAGGAACTATGCCCTAGTTTTAGGCCATCTCACTCCTCAGAATCGCTGGAGGTAAGAGCAGTTCAAACACCAAGCAGGGTCTCTCCAAAGCTAACTCAAACTCATAGTTTGGTCTCAGAACTGTTTCCTCTAGACCCACAATGGGGTCTGAGATCACAGGGACACTGCAGATCCCAGCTTCTGCTACCTGCCCCTGCCTTCATCTGTCACAGCCATTGTTAGAAGTCCAAGCTCTGAGGCCTCTAGATGAGTTCATGAGAAATGTTTATTTCCATGTTGTTTGTTATAGCAAAGTGTTGTTGGGTATTTAGACATAGGGGGATCAGGTAAAGCAATTATGCCACTATGCAGTCATTAAAATGTACAATAGATAGGCATTCACTGGAAAGATACTTGCACAATATTTAAGTGAAAACATTTCAAAATCATATGAACAAAACAAGGGAATTTATTCAGTTAAACATGTATTCATATATGTGTATTTGCACAGGGAAAGTATAAAAGTGTAAGAAATCAATAGTAGTTTCCTCTAGTTGTAATATAGATGTATTTTACTGTTTTATGTATTTGTTAGTTTAAGTATATATTTATATTTCAAAATCTTTATAATAGGAAAAATCAAATAATTCTATATATGAAGTGAAAATGCTTTATATGAAGGTTAAAAAATAAAAGACTGGAAAGTCCCCTTCTGCAACACAGACACTTAAATACAGGAGGATAGACAGACCCTGTTCCCCAGGGGTCTACCTTGTCACACTAACAGGGTGACAAGGGAGCTGGATGACAAACTCCAAATCTTGGCTCATTGTGGTTCTTTTTTTAAGCTGATTCATCGATGAGTTTTGCCTGTCCTGGGTTTTCGTCGCTGCATGCAGGCTTTCCCCAGTTGCGGTTAGTGGGAGCTACCCTTTGTTGAGGAGTGGGGGCTTTTCCTGTTGCAGAGCACAGGTTCTGGCGCACAGGCTCAGTAATTGTGGCAACACGGGCTTAGCTGCCCTGCAGCATGTAGAATCTTCCCAGAGCAGGATCTAACCCATGACCCCTGCATGGGTAGGCAGATTCCTAACCACTGGACCGCCAAGGAAATCCAAATCTTGGCTCACTCTTTTCACTGTGTTCAAAGACTGAGTTTATAGCCTTTTACATGAGCTAAAAGGCCCTGAAGAGACCTTACAACACTTGGGTTTTGAGGACCAGAGTGGCGTGCTGAGTTCTCCCACCAGCCTGGGACCTTCTCACACTCAGCTCGGTCTCCTGTCCTGATTCTCCAACCTTTAACTTTGGAGGACTCTGACTTTGGCCAACCCCTTCTCACCCTCAACTCCTCCGTGGTTACCACATAGCTATCCACACCCTGAGGTGACAAATACATGTGTGGGGTTTCAAACAAAAGGGACCCTGTGTTACCAATGAGAAGGGAACTCTGATTGGGGTGTAGGAGATTCAAGTTGTCATCTGTGGTCTGGCTCTGCCTGGTGACCAGGGCCTCCAAGAAGCCAGCTTGTTGATAGCCAACTGATGAAAGCCATTCAACTGACAAGACCACAGTGAGGCTCCCACCAAATAAAATCTCTGTGCTTCAGAAAAGCCATGTTATGCTGATCAGTCATGTTCATTGTGGTAATTTGGTGGATTTCCTACTCTGAAATTCCCTGGTGGCTCAGATAGTAAAGAATCCACCCACAATGTGAGAGACCTGCGTTCGATCCCTCAATTGGAAAGATCCCCTGGAGGAGGGCATGGCAACCCATTCCTGTATTCTTGCCTGGAGAATCCCCATGGAAAGAGGAGCCTTGCAGGCTACAGTCCACAGGGTCACAAAAAGCTGGACATGACTGAGCGAATAAGCAAAACACAGCACACCTACTCAGAAAGACATAATGTGCAGACTTTCACCAAAAGCAAGCCAGATGCTGAAATCGAATACATGAAAGTAGAAATTAATGAGCTTTACATGTAGAAAATATTAGTTAAGAAAAGAAAAACACTCATCAATAACAATATCACTGTATTATGAAATCTATAAACATCCTAGGGGCAATCTGTCCCTTGGTGAAGGCTGTATGAATTTTTTCCATGAACTGCTCTCCTCAGAGCAATGTGAGTGGCTTTCTGGGTCTGTATTCTGACCCTCATCATTCTGTGTGTTACGGTGATATTTTGTTTTCTAGTCACTTAGTGGTGTCTGACTCTTAGTGACCCCATGGACTGCAGCACACCAGGCTTCCCTGTCCTTCACTATCACCCAGAGTTTGTTCAAACTAATGTCCATTGAGTCAATGATGCCATCCAACCATCTCATCCTCTGTCACCCCCTTCTCCTTCTGCCCTCAATCTTTCCCAAGCATCAGGGTCTTTACCAGTGAGTTGGTTTTTTGTATCATGTGGCCAGAGTATTGGAGCTTCAGCTTCAACATCAGTCCTTCCAATGAATATTCAGGACTGATTTCCTTTAGGATTGACTGGTTTGATCTCCTTGCTATCTGAGGGACTCTCAAGATTCTTCACCAGCCCCACAGTTTGAAAGCATCAATTTTTTGGCACTCAGCTTTCTCTATGATCCAACTATCACAACTGTATATGACTACTGGAAAAACCATAGCTTTGACTATGTGGACCTTTGTTGGCAAAGTGATTTCTCTGCTTTTTAATATGCTGTCTAGATTTGTAGTGATATAGTACAAAAATATACACAAGGCCCAGTGCCTACCTCGTTAAGTGAGGAAGCAGAAATGAAAAGGACAATCATGATACAGACGTCTAAGGAGAAAGACAGGTTTCTGTGGAAGCTCACAGTTGGGAACTAAACCAGAACTGGGAATCCAAGAAGGCTTCGTGGAGACAGTGACATCTTGGCGAAGTCCTAAATACAAGTTAGACTGAGCACCACAAAGCACAGAATTTAGTTTCCAGAATTCAGACAGTTCACCAGTCAAAAGGAAGCTTCCTAAAAGCTGAAAGTTTGGGATAAATTCTAAAGTAGAAAACAGCATAAATTATAGCCTGCAGAGCCCAGCTGCCCTTTAGTGCTATATTTCACGGGCTTTTCACCACAACAGCTTTCATTTCAGATCCCTATTGACTTAAGACCAGCCTCACCTTTGAGATCAGTGTGGACTAGAATAATGTGGGAACATTTTCTCTTACATAAACAAGAAAATTTGCAGCTCAGGTGGTGGTACCCAAACTCAGTTCCTGTCACATCCCCAAGAATGAGCTCTCTTGCCTGGATATGAAGAAAGGACCCCAGGGGTGCTCCACATGCCCCTTGATGAATGGTTATGTCAGGGGATGCGACAGAGGCAGCCTCCCCTGCCACGAGAAAGTGCTGGGCAGAAGCTAACCATCTGGTCTCCCCACCTGCCTGGAGCTGGCACCTCCAACCTGCCCTCCCATGTCACTTCTGAGCCCCAGTGGGAAAAGTGTGTCAGCCAGAGCCCATCCATCATAGAGCATTTGTCCAAAATCAAAGCCCCGTTGCTCTTCACTGACACTGCTCAGGATGTTCCCAGATTATCAGGGATTGTTNAGGCAGCCGAGAAGTGCAATTCTTCTTCACAACCCAAGATGCTCTTGACAGCTCTGGGTGACTGCCTCTTCACCAATCCCTTCAACAGCTCAGAGGTAGTAAATGAATTTCCAGAGAGGTCAACAATAATACATGGGGCTGGAGGCTGGCATTCTAGCAACCAAACTGACCTTCAGTTTCCTCCATTTCAAAATGAAAGATACCAGTGCCATTTTGGTCACGAAGGTTGTCACAAAGACTAAGTCAGATAAGGTATATAAGGCCACCTGGCACAGTGTCTGGCACATATGGTAATTATTATTACTCTCATAAAATTATAAGTTACTGTGGAATTCTGCCAATAAATTATTGACTAGGAAGATTACAGATTTTCTAAGTTATGGTTCAACTTTCTGTTCTCTAAAGCTACCTTTGATGTAAACAGAAATTCTTGCCATTTAGAAGCTCAGGTACACAATTAAATTGGGAACACATGCATTTGCCCAGACCCATGGTTTTATTTTACTTAAAGCCCCCTGCCCCCAAACAGACAGAACACCACCACCAATGACAACAAATCTCTCTTCCTGTGCTACTATTGAGTTCTGCCTCAAAAATCAAATGTTAAAAATTGGAAAGAGAGAGATTTATTAGTTTATTTTCCTTTTAGGCCACAGAGCACCCCACTAGCATCATTGTAAGATCTCACATTTGCAGTAACTGAAATGACAGATGCTGTCAGTGAAACTGAAGAGGCCTCGGGAGTATCGTTGTGGTTTGGCTAAATGATGATCAGATGAAATATTGTTGGTTAAGTCTTACCAAGGATGTCTTCACATTAGAGCTATTTGCAAAAAAAAGTAATGTGAAGTCAGTATGGGCTTGCTGTTTTTCTCGTGCATGTTTTTCATTTTGATATTATATCATGAACAGCTGTAAGGATAATGTTAATCGTCCCTTCTGGAAACATTCATCACAAGGGTTTATTTATTATTTGGTTTAAGTATTTAAAAGTTAAAGCATTTCCAAGCTGTCACTATTGAAATATTTCTAATATTGCAAAAGGGCAATTATTTCAGAGAGACTGCTCTTCAGATTTCCACTTAGGAGAGAAAATAATAACCAGTGTTCTATGGGTTTGGTTAATGTGACTGAAAGGTGCATTGGGAATGGTTATTTTTTTTTTCTTCATTGAGAATCAAAACTTTTGCTGTGCAAATGTGGAGCTGTAAATTCTGAGAAGTTATGGATGACTGCTTGGAGTGGGGGGTAGGTATTGATATGATGGAAACCTGGCAAGCTCTGTGCCACCACAAGAACAGTATAGTCGGTAGGACTTCACAGAGTGCTTTGTGTTTTTATCTCAGCCTCACAACTGTGTTTCAAACCAAGCATTTATAGCACTTCATTGATGAAGAGACCGAGAGTTTTTATGGCTTACAGGAGATCAGCCAGTTGGCATGTTTTATAGTTGAAGTACCAGACACTGTACGATGCTAGGCAGAACTTCCCCCAACCTGGATTGGATGAATTAGGATGGAGAAGGGAAGCCTGGGACTCTTGGTTCAGGGAGCCAAGAATAGGTACACTGTAGCACTCTCATCCATCGACCAAGAAGCTTTGTGTAGAGCATAGATTGTACAGCCACCTGAGAAGACCCTGGTCCTAGGTCTTGGGGACAAAATGGACCAAAAAGGGCATAGTCTTGACCCACAGAAATTCATAATCACTCAGCTAACAAGACTCACTTTAAAAGAAACAGGAACCTCACATTTCTGGATATTGTGCATTCTCTGTGACTCTGGGCCTTCTTTCTGTTTTGAAATATGAGTCTCTCATTTACTGCTCAATGAGACCCAACTAGACTATGAATGCACAGCAAAGTCTCCTTACTACTACCAGCCTTCTCTTGGTATTCAGTGCCAAGTGTTGCCACTGCCAGTTGGAAATGTAGTATAAAAACCCACTGTACTTTTCTTGGATCCAAAGGAAGCCTCTTCAAATTTTCTTTTAAATGATGTTATGTGGAAAACAGCAAAAAATAATCTGCCCGTCCCATATGGACTTGAAAAGAAATTTGTTAATGCAATTGTTAAGAGAAACATGGCAAAACAGCTAATTGTGAAATCCATCAATACGGTGCAATACTTTAAAAAAATGAATAATTGTTTATTTTTAAAGAGCCACTTGAATGGACTTTGCAGTTGCATCTTTTGTAAATGAGATCCCCGGTGTCAGAGTTTAGGGTTTTTCCTGGAAACACAATTATAAGGAAATGTAAGAATGCTGAAGGAATTCAAAGCATGACTTTGTGGAAACTGGGCTGGGACCATCTCAAAGGAACAACAAAGGATCCTCCATTCCCCTAGTGACTGTGGTTCTCCCAGAGGATTCCTTTGAGGTTCAAATGAAGGGTTGTCCTTGGCAGGGCTCCACTGAATGTGCCATTTCTCACCCCTCCTTGATCCCAGTGATGGTGTGATTTGCTTCTCTGCAGCCTGGAAAGCATCCTCAGATGGTACCCTGGTTCTATGACCTGGGACAGGGTCAGGGGATCAAGACTTGAGTTCAAAATGTAAGGTTAACTTTCATGAGATAGTGTAGACAGTGATACCGGGTTACCAAATCCAAGAAACTCCAATTAGAAGGTTTTCCCAGGCTCCTTCTGCCTACGCACCTCCTCCCCAGCTGCTCTGAGAGGCCTGGTCTGTCTCTCGTGTGGCCATATAAGCACAGTGAAGTGATGGCATGAATGGCCTTGGTGTAAGTGTTTATCAAATCTGACACAAACCTCGGGGCTGTGTTCACAAGTGCACTGATTGGCTGATCATTGGCTGTGGTTGGCTCATGGACTAAATAGAAGATGGCCAGGTGTGAATAAAAGACTTGGAGCTTTAGAGTCAATCTGGTTCATCCCCTCCCAGAGCAGAGGCCTTAGACAAGACATCCAATTCTCAAGAGCCTCAGTTCCCCTCTGCAGAAGAGAGAGAGCACCTGCCTTTAAAACAAAAAGAGTAAGTAGCAATAAAACCTCCCCTTAGGGGCTCTCACAAGCTTTGATGGAGATGTTGACTGTCCTGTCCCAGCCACTTAAGGCTCAACAATGAGTATTTAGGGTTGTCACTGTCTTGGCTCTTAGCTTCAAGATTTTGGGGACAGTTTTTCTAGGATCTAGAGCTGGTTCCCCTTCAGAAACAAAGGACTTCCTGCCTACCATTTCATTCTCACCACTGTGGGCTGCTTCTTAACAGAAGCTGTCTGGAAGGCAAGAGTCAGATATGACAGCCATGGGCAGGGGCACGATTCCAAGTACAGGAGAGCAGGCTTTTTTTTTTGGCTGTGCTAGGTGTTCGTTGCTACATGCAGGCTTTTTTTAGTTGTGGTGCTCAGGCTTCTCACTGCAGTCAGTTCACTCATTGCAGAACACGGGCTGTAGAGCATCGGCTAAGGAGATGTGGTGCTTGGGCTTAGTTGCTCTGTAGAATGTGGATCTCGTTCCCTCACCAGGGATCGAACCTATGTCTCCTGCATTGGCAGGCAGATTCTTAACCACTAGATCTCCAAGGGAAGTTCACATAGACATTCTTGTCCTTTCTCCAAGTTTTATGCTAGATCTGAACAGTATTCCTCCCTCTCCCCCCCCACCCCTTTTTTTTCTGATTGATCGTCATGACTGGAAACAGATTTGTTGGTTTATTTTCCTGAAAGGAGACTGTTTCTGGCTGCAGCAGTTGGAAAGTTCTGTGAAGGAGTCTGGACAGAGCTGGGCAGGTCTGCCTGGGTAGCCCTGGGGTGTTGGAGCTGAGCACCCCTACAAGCTGTGAGAGGGCTCCACTCTCCCTTTGATCTGCTTCCTCCCCACTTCTCTTTGGCTTCTCCCTGGGTCTGAACTCTTTTTTGTGATCCTCCATCTTCTCTCTCTCTCACACACCCCTCTTCCCACTTCCACACTTTATTGGCTTACTTCTTTGTCCACCTTTCCTCCTTATTGCTCTTTTTCCCTTGTTGACCTTGCCTGGGTGTTCCCTAGGCTCCATGCAGTCGAGGGCCTCCGTTCTGCCTCCTGCCATGCCTTCGCCCTGCCCCCGCACCACCTTATTCTAGGACACAATCAAAATTCCAATCCCCTCAGGCTTGAGATCCAGAGAAATTAGGGGGGACCTTTGAGGTCCAAGAAAGTGCCAATGACTTGGCTTAAAAACAGGCCTGTCTCCGGCCCCCGCCCTTCTCTCCCAGTGCTATCAATTAGAAGCAATGTTGAGCTAAATACCACTGCTCACAGGGCAAACCTTCCTAACTGGAAATCATTACCTTTTTCCTTTTTTTTTTTTTTTAATAAATCATGGTCTAAATAACCAAATAATGAATCTCTCACTAAGCAGCATAATCAATCTTCATAACCCACGGAAATACATTCTGGAAAGATTGCATTTTACTGCTGTTGAAAACCTCAGTTTCATCAAATAAAGGAACAAATTGCCATGCAGGAAATTATTCTTGGGCTAAAATATGCAATCAACACTTAGCTTCCCACCTGCACAGTCCTAGAATGCACGTGGGGTAATGACATTTGACATGGGGCTTGTTACACTCCTGACCCAGGAGAAGGGTTTTCATATTTTCAATTTGCAATGTCTGGCAAGATTCCCAAAGTAATTTTCAATTAAAGTCCCTGGTACTTGTCAAACACAAAGACATTGCTCCANGGTAATGACATTTGACATGGGGCTTGTTACACTCCTGACCCAGGAGAAGGGTTTTCATATTTTCAATTTGCAATGTCTGGCAAGATTCCCAAAGTAATTTTCAATTAAAGTCCCTGGTACTTGTCAAACACAAAGACATTGCTCCAAAGATGGAATAACTTCATTAGGAGACACACTCATTTGTCAAGTGTTTCAGCTGAGTGTGCAAATACTAGGCTCTTTTCTTGCCCAAACAGTACAACTGAACAACGCAAAGTCATTTTCTGTCTCTTCTCCTCTACATGGACACAATCTAAGGGGAGGGATTGTCCAGCAATAAGCCGTAAGTGTTATTCCTTCCATTTTTGAGATCTGCTGCTCTCTCCCATTTTAGCTATGTTTGTTCATTTCCTTAACTGACTCAACTTCCACCAGAAGTTTCAGGACAGCTATTTGACCCAAGCTTGGCCAATTAGAATTCAAAATGATTTATACTGGACTTAGGAGAGAAGCAACTCTATCACATTTCTGTTAATACTGGTCTAGAGCTCCCCTAGGAAAAGGCAATGGCACCCCACTCCAGTACTCTTGCCTGGAAAATCCCGTGGATGGAGGAGCCTGATGGGCTGCAGTCCATGGGGTCGTGAAGAGTCGGACATGACTGAGCGACTTCACTTTCACTTTTCACTTTTATGCATTGGATAAGGAAATGGCAACCCACTCCAGTATTCTTGCCTGGAGAATCCCAGGGACAGGGGAGCCTGGTGGGCTGCTGTCTATGGGGTCACACAGAGTTGGACATGACTGAAGTGATTTAGCAGCAGCAACAGAGCTTCCCTGACAGAAAGCACATGGGCAAGAATAAAGCCCTTATGCAGAGAAACCCAAAGGCCAGAGTCTGGAGTATAACCCTGAATACACTTGAGTATCTGATTCCAGTTGTCCAGAAAAGCATCTCTTGCCTTTCATTGTCCACAGCAGATTATATGAGCCATACTTGGTTATTATTTTACTTGCTGCTGCTAAGTCGCTTCAGTCATGTCCGACTCTGTGCAACCCCATAGACGGCAGCCCACTAGGCTCCTCCGTCCCTGGGATTCTCCAGGCAAGAATACTGGAGTGGGTTGCCATTTCCTTCTCCAAGGCATGAAAGTGAAAGTGATGTCGCTCAGTTGTGCCTGACTCTTCGAGACCCCAAGGACTGCAGCCTACCAGGCTCCTCCATCCGTGGAGTTTTCCAGGCAAGAGTACTGGAGTGGGGTGCCATCGCCTTCTCCGATTATTTTATTTAACTTTGTGCAAATAGAATTTCTGTACTTGTACCACAAGAGTCCTGACTAAAACATAAGTGATATTAACACCAATACAAAGATGTATTGGTAGAGTAAGAATGTAACAATGTAAACATTTTCTAAGCATTGTCCTTAAATAGTTCTTGATTAGATCAATAATAATATATTGTGCCTCTACCATGGATCAGTTCCATATATAGTTATAGACCCAGGGGGCTCATGTTCTAGGAAGGAACACAGAACATGAACAAGCCTGTTGTTGTAACAGAGGTTCATAGGATCATATAAAATGCTATAAGAGATTAGCTGCAACTGAGGCGTGTAGGAGGGCTTCATGGTGGAGAAAGCGTTTTCCAAATCTTGAAGGGTGAGTGCAATTACAAGATGTAGAGCAAGGTGTAAAGGTGCTGCAGGCAGAGGGAGTGTGTGCTAAGTATCAGAAGCCCAGACATGTATGACACTTCTCAGAAGCATCCAATAATTCAGTGTGGATACAGCCCTGGCCCCTGGACGGGAGGAGGAAGGTGATAAGAAATGAACCTGAGAAGGTAAATTGGGAGCAAATGATAAAAGTCATAATTTCATCTGTTGGCAAGGGGACACAGGTCTTTAGCCAAAGCAACAGAGGCAGTTAAACAACCTGGTAAACTAGGTGTTTTCAAATTTAGAAGTTTAAGAGCAATCTAGCTAGTGAATGGATTGATTATAGAGGAAAATGACAAATAATGAGGCTCTTAAAATCCAGTGGAGCACTGACAAGGATATGAAACGGGACATGGGTGTGAGAATGAGAGAAATTTTATTTGAGAAAATAAAATTTAAAAAGACTTCAGAGGCACAGTTACAAGAATGTCATGACAGACAAGAGGGACAAGCAGGAGCACCTCAAATTTCTAGCTTGAATGGCTGGGTAGACAGTTGTGTTGTCAACTGGAATGAGAAACATAGGGCAGGAGAGTGTGAGTTGACAAATTGGGTTTAATCTCAGCTTTTTCATCAGCTTGGATACACTAACACACTTCAGTTTTTTCAACCATAACCTGAAAAGGCTGGAAAACCTCACAGTAGGCTCTTTCCTACCTTGAATAGTGTGTAATTAAAATAATATGAATAAGATGGGTCTGACAAAGCCTAAAGGTCAAAAACATGAAGTTAATCAGGGCATAACTGAGAACCCTGAACAAACCGAGAAAGGAATGTTCACATTGCCCTGATTCTGCTGCACAGAGATGAACTATCATGAAGAAAAGGGCATGTGGGTTTGGGGAGAGAATGGTACAGCCTTCCTTGGAGCATGCTTCACAAAAGCCATTCTCTGCTTGCTATATAGCTTAGAGATCTGTAAAGACCCTGTCCCTTCTGTGTATTTGGTATATGACCAAGATGGTATAGCAGAGCACTAGAAAACAAAGATAGTATTCAAAAATGATTGTGGGACGATTGACAAATCTTGTGAAACAACATGGAATTAAATCCATGCTCATGCCAAACACAAAATCAATTCCAGAAGAACTAAGGACCTAAGTATAAAAGGCAAAATTTGCAGAATCAAATTAGGAGAATATCTTTATAACCTTCCAACAGTAATGGACTTGAAAAATTATTTTAAAATAATTTTACACTTACAGAAGAGTTTCAAAAATGTTACAAAGTGTCCCTTTATATTCTTCACCTAACAGCCTTCAAAGTTATCATCTTACATAACCACAATACAATACCAAAACTAACCCTGGTATAATTCTATTAACTAAACTCTTTGAATTAAAGACTTTTTTTAAAGACACAAACAACATACAAAAGATAAATTCAACAATATTTAAATTAATGATTTCTATTCATCAAAGAACACCATAAAGGAAGATAAAAGAAGGAACAAATTGAGTGTCAATATTTGTAGCACATACAGCCAATGAAGGATTTGAGTAAGAACATAAGAAGGGTTGGAAAAACTCCTACAAGTTAAGGGGTCTTGCCCCTAAAAGTGTCGGAGAAGGCAATGGCACCCACTCCAGTACTCTTGCCTGGAAAATCCCATGGACTGAGGAGCCTGGTAGGCTGCAGTCCATGGGATTGCAAAGAGACTGAGCAACTTCTTTCCCTTTTCACTTTCATGCATTGGAGAAGGAAATGGGAACCCACTCCAGTGTTCTTGCCTGGAGAATCCCAGGGATGGCAGAGCCTGGTGGGCTGCCATCTCTGGGGTCACACAGGGTCAGACACAACTGAAGCGACTTGGCAGCAGCGGCAGTAGCCCCTAAAAGTGTAGTCCATGGACTCACAACATTGGTGTCGCTATGAGGCCTCCCCTCAGACTAAGTCAGAATCTGCATTTTAACAAGATCCCCAGGTGAGCCATACATTTATTAAAGTCTAAGAAGCCCAGGTCTAAGAGAACCTCTTGCTCATGTATTCACAGCTGATGTGTAAGAGAATGTTTGGAGCACTGTTCACAGTAACGAAGTCAAACAACACAAGTGTTCATCAACAGTAAAGTAGATAAGCAAATTGTATACACTTACACAATGGAATATTATCCAGCACTGAAAATGAGTAAATTCCTCTTAGGTGTCATAAGGATGAATATTAGCCAAAAAAAAAAAAAAAANGGCTGACAGAGGATGAGATGGCTGGATGGCATCACGGACTCGATGGATGTGAATTTGAGTGAACTCCAGGAGTTGGCGATGGACAGGGAGGCCTGGTGTTCTGCAATTCATGGGGTCACAAAGAGTCAGACACGACTGAGCGACTGAACTGAACTGATGGTAGTTTTATTCCTAGTTTTTTTAAAGAATCTCCATACTGTTCTCCATAGTGGTTGTATCAGTTTGCACTCCCACCAACAGTAAGAGGGTTCCCTTTTATCCACATCTTCTCCAGCATTTATTGTTTGTAGACTATTTGATGATGGCCATTCTGACAAGTATGAGATGATACCTCATCATGCCTTTGATTTGCATTTTTCTAAAAATGAGTGATGTTGCATATCTTTTCATGCGTTTAACAGCCATCTGTATGTCTTCTTTTGAGAAATGTCTGTTTAGGTCTTCTGCCCACTTTTTGACTGGGTTGTTCGTTTTTCTGGTATTGAGCTGCATGTGTTACCTATATATTTTGGAGATTAATTCTTTGTCAGTTGTTTCATTTGCTATTATTGTTTCCCATTTTGAAGACCACTCACAATTTCTGTTTAGAGCATTTTGCTTTTCAAAAGAAAGTCTGAAAACCAGTGAGCAATGTTACAACATGTATGAACACTGAAAACGTCATGCAAAGCGAAAGAAGCCGGACACAATGGCCCATGTATCCTGTATTTCCATTCATCTGAAAGAGGTAGAATAGGCAAATTAATAGACACAAAAAGTAAAAAGCAGTGGTTGCAAGGATGAAGGGACCTACTTAACACCTGTACACCAGAAAGGAGCATAGCCAAAAGTCAAAAGTGAAAGCGAAAGTGAAGTAGCTCAGTCATGTCCGACTCTTTGCGACCCCATGGACTGTAGCCCGCCAGGCTCCTCCATCCATGGAATTCTCCAGGCAAGAGTAATGGAGTGGATTGCCATGTCCTTCTCCAGGGGATCTTCCCGACAAAAGTGGACCGTTAATCAAACCTGACTTCATGGTAGAGTTGCAAGCAGGTGGCACTAGTGGTAAAGAATTCACGTGCCAATGCAGGAGATGCAAAAGACACAGATTCAGCCCCTGGTCAGGAAGATACTGGAGCAGGAAATGGTAACCGACTCCAGTATTCTTGCCTGGAGAATCCCATGGACATGGGGATCCTGGTAGGCTACCAGAGGTCCATGGGGTTGCAAAGAGTCAGACACGACTGAGCACACACACACACACACACACACACACACACACATACTGGAAGGTTTCCTATGTCCTTCAGATCACACGAGAGAACCAACAGCCTCTATTGCCTACATAGAAGGCTGACCTTAAACAGAAAATGGCGGCTTCTTCCCTTATAATTTACCCATGTACTGGAAAGACACTGCTATAATGAGAATAAGTACAGGATCTAGACAGAAGGCCAGGAGAGCAGAGAGTCATATAGGCTTGTGTCAGGAGGAAGAGCAAGTGGGGGCCTGTGCTCCACTCACCAAGACTTGGCTGGACTGCAGAACTGCATCCACACTGACTCTCAGCAGCCCTGGTTCTGGCATTTGTATACTGCATAACCACGATTTCACAACTTTACCTCAAACCTGGGTTCCTTCCCTTCAAAGTGTGGTTGAGAATAATGCCTTCAGAGAACTGAATGAGTTAACAGATACAAGCTTTCAGAGCAGACATTATTATTTTTATTAGCATGTGAAGATAGTTTAAAAGGGCCTCAATGCCCAAGGGCTGTGTTCCGTTTGTGTACTGACTATCAGGAAGAGATTCAGAATTGCATGTTAGAAATGCCCTAGATCCACGGCTAAAAGAGAGCCGACCTGGGAGGGGAGAGCAGTCAGAAGAACATGATTTGCTACAGGATATAAAAGTTACATTTTTCAACACAGAATCAAACAGAATCTCTTCTCCTCATCTTTCCGCCTTAATTTTTTAGGGCTGTATCCAAAGGACTGAGGCGAAAGAACAAGTTAGACAAGCCAAATTCCACAAGTGCATCTGAGGGATGAAGTGGTGATGGGGTGGAGGAAGGAAGGTGGCCAGAGGCTTTAGGAAGGTTGTGAGGCTCAGGCTGACTTTGGAAAGACAGGGAAACACGCTGGACAAGGGAAATAGCAGAAGAAAAGCCTGAAGATAGCAAACTCTGGGGGTGCTGCCTAGTTGGGCAGATAAAAGAAGGGCAAGTCTTGAGTTGGCTGATAGTGGTGGGCAGAGATCTGTACAGAGAAGCACTTGACTTTCTTCAGGGGCTCTCCAGCACCTGCGCTCTGAACCATCCTCCCAGAGAGAACAGGGATTGACAGAGAGGCTGGAGCCTCTACGAGATTCTGACCTGAAATCCCCAGATCTGTGCTCTGAGGAGAAGGACAGGAGTCTTCTTCAAAACCCATATGGTTCTCACCTACAATTCTGAAAACCAGTCAATTGGAGCATTTCTATTATAGGGGAGGTATCAAGAATTCATCAATTTTAGGGCATTTTCTCTAAGGAAAAGTGGGATATTGTCCCATGACTTCAGTCAAAAAGGATATTGAGATATCAGTGCTCAGGAATGGCCCACAGGTCCAAGACGTCATATTAAACAAAGAACTTAGCATATCTTATTAGCAAATGTCTTATATTGATTATATGTTAAAATGATAGTTTTGAAATATTAGGATAATAAAAATTTTTTATTTCGCCTAGTCTTTTTTGGAGTACTTATTAAAAATGTGGTTATTAGAAAATTTAACATTACAAGTATGATCTATGACAGTCAAAAAATGGAAGCAACCCAAATGTCCATGGATAGATGAGTGGATAAGCAAACCGTGATGCTACTATGTATAAAATAAATAACTAACGAGACCATACTGTATAGCTTGCGGGGGGAGGTACAGTCTTGTTTGTAGGACATATATTAACTGTAAAAATACATTCCAATATACATTAGGTGCAGATGAGTACTGTTTGATTCCACTTACATGAGGTTTGTAGAATAGCCAAATTCATAGAATCAGAAAGCACATTGGCAGATGTGGGAGGGTTGGGGAGGGGGGAAGGGAAAGTAGTGTTTAATAGGGACAAAGTTTCAGTTTAAGAAGGTGAAAAATTCAGATGAATGATGGTGAGAGTTGCCCAGCAACGAGAATGTAGTTAGTGCCACTGAACTAGACAGTCAAGTATGGTTAAAATAATACTTTCTATTATATGACTTTTACCACAATAGAAAAACATTATAAAAAGTGGTGTGTATGTACAATGGAACGTCATACAGCCTTTTAAAAGAAGGAAATACTGACACACTGCAACATGGAGGTACCTTGCCGTAGGGAAATAGGCCAATTGCAAAAGGATAAATACCATGTGATTCCACTTACACAAAGCGCTCAGAGTGGTCAAATTCACAGGGACTGCACAACAGTAGTTGCCATGTGCTGAGAGAGAGGGCAGGGGGAGTTACTGTGTACTGGGCTTGTTCCAGTTTGGAAACATAAAGTTCTGGAAATGGATGGTAGTGGCGATAGTTGTACACTTCCATATGGTTAAAATGGCGAGTTTTATGTAATGTATATCTTGCTGCTTTTGTTTGTTGTTGTCACTGAGTCATATCTGACTCTTTGCGACCCCGTGGGCTATAGCCCGCCAGGCTCCTCTGTCCATGGGATTTCCCAGGTAAGAATACTGGAGTGGGTCGCTACAAGGCAAAACAGGAAAAGGAAAATATAAAGAATACAGTAAACTGAAAGGACTTTTAGTGAGTTCTAAGAATAAAGGAAATCTTCAGTAAATCAAATCTTTCATTTTCAAGTCAATTAAAATGTTATTTCACTGTTTCTTAGACTTCAGCTCAAGAATCTTTCTACATTTAAGGGAGTCTCTCACTGATATGAAGCAGGATGTTCTCCATGGTCCAAGCAGGAATCCCAAGGTTTGGTCTGCCCCTGGAGGCATTGGTGAGGCAGGGGAACCTGGATGTGACTGAATGAGTGGCAATTCCCATCTGAGGTTGGGAGAGGGGTGGTCTGCTGCTGACTGCAAGGGGTGGTAAGAAAAAGAGGTGAGAAACAGGAAGGTCGTCCTGTGGGACACACTCCCTCCCAGGGCTCTCGGGACTCCAGACAGGGAAAGGAGTTAGGGCCTCTAGAAGGAAGAAGCTGTTGTCAAGAGCAACTGTGTGACATTTAGCAAAATCAGGGTCACTCTGAGGCCCGGGTGAAAATGGAGCATGGGGGAGGGGAGAGGTGNGTCCATGGGGTTGCAAAGAGTCAGACACGACTGAGCACACACACACACACACACACACACACACACACATACTGGAAGGTTTCCTATGTCCTTCAGATCACACGAGAGAACCAACAGCCTCTATTGCCTACATAGAAGGCTGACCTTAAACAGAAAATGGCGGCTTCTTCCCTTATAATTTACCCATGTACTGGAAAGACACTGCTATAATGAGAATAAGTACAGGATCTAGACAGAAGGCCAGGAGAGCAGAGAGTCATATAGGCTTGTGTCAGGAGGAAGAGCAAGTGGGGGCCTGTGCTCCACTCACCAAGACTTGGCTGGACTGCAGAACTGCATCCACACTGACTCTCAGCAGCCCTGGTTCTGGCATTTGTATACTGCATAACCACGATTTCACAACTTTACCTCAAACCTGGGTTCCTTCCCTTCAAAGTGTGGTTGAGAATAATGCCTTCAGAGAACTGAATGAGTTAACAGATACAAGCTTTCAGAGCAGACATTATTATTTTTATTAGCATGTGAAGATAGTTTAAAAGGGCCTCAATGCCCAAGGGCTGTGTTCCGTTTGTGTACTATCAGGAAGAGATTCAGAATTGCATGTTAGAAATGCCCTAGATCCACGGCTAAAAGAGAGCCGACCTGGGAGGGGAGAGCAGTCAGAAGAACATGATTTGCTACAGGATGTAAAACTTACATTTTTCAACACAGAATCAAACAGAATCTCTTCTCCTCATCTTTCCGCCTTAATTTTTTAGGGCTGTATCCAAAGGACTGAGGCGAAAGAACAAGTTAGACAAGCCAAATTCCACAAGTGCATCTGAGGGATGAAGTGGTGATGGGGTGGAGGAAGGAAGGTGGCCAGAGGCTTTAGGAAGGTTGTGAGGCTCAGGCTGACTTTGGAAAGACAGGGAAACACGCTGGACAAGGGAAATAGCAGAAGAAAAGCCTGAAGATAGCAAACTCTGGGGGTGCTGCCTAGTTGGGCAGATAAAAGAAGGGCAAGTCTTGAGTTGGCTGATAGTGGTGGGCAGAGATCTGTACAGAGAAGCACTTGACTTTCTTCAGGGGCTCTCCAGCACCTGCGCTCTGAACCATCCTCCCAGAGAGAACAGGGATTGACAGAGAGGCTGGAGCCTCTACGAGATTCTGACCTGAAATCCCCAGATCTGTGCTCTGAGGAGAAGGACAGGAGTCTTCTTCAAAACCCATATGGTTCTCACCTACAATTCTGAAAACCAGTCAATTGGAGCATTTCTATTATAGGGGAGGTATCAAGAATTCATCAATTTTAGGGCATTTTCTCTAAGGAAAAGTGGGATATTGTCCCATGACTTCAGTCAAAAAGGATATTGAGATATCAGTGCTCAGGAATGGCCCACAGGTCCAAGACGTCATATTAAACAAAGAACTTAGCATATCTTATTAGCAAATGTCTTATATTGATTATATGTTAAAATGATAGTTTTGAAATATTAGGATAATAAAAATTTTTTATTTCGCCTAGTCTTTTTTGGAGTACTTATTAAAAATGTGGTTATTAGAAAATTTAACATTACAAGTATGATCTATGACAGTCAAAAAATGGAAGCAACCCAAATGTCCATGGATAGATGAGTGGATAAGCAAACCGTGATGCTACTATGTATAAAATAGATAACTAACGAGACCATACTGTATAGCTTGCGGGGGGAGGTACAGTCTTGTTTGTAGGACATATATTAACTGTAAAAATACATTCCAATATACATTAGGTGCAGATGAGTACTGTTTGATTCCACTTACATGAGGTTTGTAGAATAGCCAAATTCATAGAATCAGAAAGCACATTGGCAGATGTGGGAGGGTTGGGGAGGGGGGAAGGGAAAGTAGTGTTTAATAGGGACAAAGTTTCAGTTTAAGAAGGTGAAAAATTCAGATGAATGATGGTGAGAGTTGCCCAGCAACGAGAATGTAGTTAGTGCCACTGAACTAGACAGTCAAGTATGGTTAAAATAATACTTTCTATTATATGACTTTTACCACAATAGAAAAACATTATAAAAAGTGGTGTGTATGTACAATGGAACGTCATACAGCCTTTTAAAAGAAGGAAATACTGACACACTGCAACATGGAGGTACCTTGCCGTAGGGAAATAGGCCAATTGCAAAAGGATAAATACCATGTGATTCCACTTACACAAAGCGCTCAGAGTGGTCAAATTCACAGGGACTGCACAACAGTAGTTGCCATGTGCTGAGAGAGAGGGCAGGGGGAGTTACTGTGTACTGGGCTTGTTCCAGTTTGGAAACATAAAGTTCTGGAAATGGATGATAGTGGCGATAGTTGTACACTTCCATATGGTTAAAATGGCGAGTTTTATGTAATGTATATCTTGCTGCTTTTGTTTGTTGTTGTCACTGAGTCATATCTGACTCTTTGCGACCCCGTGGGCTATAGCCCGCCAGGCTCCTCTGTCCATGGGATTTCCCAGGTAAGAATACTGGAGTGGGTCGCTACAAGGCAAAACAGGAAAAGGAAAATATAAAGAATACAGTAAACTGAAAGGACTTTTAGTGAGTTCTAAGAATAAAGGAAATCTTCAGTAAATCAAATCTTTCATTTTCAAGTCAATTAAAATGTTATTTCACTGTTTCTTAGACTTCAGCTCAAGAATCTTTCTACATTTAAGGGAGTCTCTCACTGATATGAAGCAGGATGTTCTCCATGGTCCAAGCAGGAATCCCAAGGTTTGGTCTGCCCCTGGAGGCATTGGTGAGGCAGGGGAACCTGGATGTGACTGAATGAGTGGCAATTCCCATCTGAGGTTGGGAGAGGGGTGGTCTGCTGCTGACTGCAAGGGGTGGTAAGAAAAAGAGGTGAGAAACAGGAAGGTCGTCCTGTGGGACACACTCCCTCCCAGGGCTCTCGGGACTCCAGACAGGGAAAGGAGTTAGGGCCTCTAGAAGGAAGAAGCTGTTGTCAAGAGCAACTGTGTGACATTTAGCAAAATCAGGGTCACTCTGAGGCCCGGGTGAAAATGGAGCATGGGGGAGGGGAGAGGTGTCTTCTCCGTAGCCTTGGGCACAGAGACAAATGCTGGTGAAGGCAGCTGGGGAGCAGAGCCTCTTGGGCACAGAAGCTGGCATTGCCACCAGCAGCAGCGACTAGCAGGCAGCAGAGGGAGGACCAGGGCAAGAGCCGCATGGTGACTCAACACAGACCGTTGGTTTGCAGCCCGTGGGGGGGTTTCTCTGTAAGTCACAGAAATATTTGGAGAGGCTTTGTAGGAGGCTGAAGCCCTCCTATGAGCATGTAGGGAAGCAGGAACAGGAACTCAAGAGTTATTTACATGAACGTGACTAAATTTTTATCCAGACTGGTGAGGCCTGGAAGAGAGGTTATATTACGTGTGAGCTGCAAGGGTGCCCCAAATTCACTCTTGAGGGAAAAATACCCCCACAAAGGTACAGAGAATAGCTTGGTAAAATAAAGTTCCCTGAACAAACAAAAATCCAAAGGCAGAATGATTTAATTCAGTTTGAAAGACTATAATGAATAACAAGGAGGAAATCCACTATCCAGAGGGGATTCTCCTGAGAAAAGGCTCCAAAGCAAGAAACTGTGAGTACTTTTCCCAGGAAGAGATATAGGTGGACTTGAACATTTTCTAAAGTAGTTAGACCACAGGTGCCCTGCACAGACCTGGGTAGAACAGAAGACACCCACTTTGTCTAGCACTAGAGCAGCTGACCCCACCAAACCCATGAGCTTTGGCCCAACTTGAAAAATTATCAGGAACAACCGTATTGCAAATAATGCAAATACAGAACAAGCATTTAGTGGAGGACTGGAAGCAAAAGTACATGCTTGGAGTTGCACGATTATAGAACAAAAGGAGCTCCCTCTGTCCCTCTCCCCATATTCTCCTCACTCTTGCATAGGAGGAGATACAGCTTGAACCAGACTTCAGGACACTGACTCGATCGTGTTTGCTAGAGACCATTCCTGTGTGTCAGGAGGGCGTTGCACCTGACTCAACCCTTCCTGACTTGCTCCCAGGAGAAGTTAAAATGAAAGTCGCTCAGCCGGATCTGACTCTATGTGAGAAGTTAACCAGGGGCTTTTCCCAGTAGGAGAAGTCTTATGTTTAAACTTTTCCTCTTCTGCTTGGGGCATTACTATTCTTTTGGTCTCCAATCTGTGTTCCTAATAATGTACAGAAAATTAATGAATGCAAATAATTATTAAAAGCAATAAATCAAGATACGTTTTGAGGCCACTATTGTTTGGGGGCATTAATATCCTCTTTGTGATTATCATTATGGCCCTTAACAGACATAAACTGAAAGTCCCCAAAGAGAATGTTTGCTTCGTGAGATACCTCCAGATGAAAGAGAAAAGCAAGGTGGTCAGAAGGAATTCAGACACTCTGTTCATCCTAGAGAAGGTTAAGAGCCAAAACGTCTGTGTATCATTGATACCCACTGATGCCTATTATGTTGACCCCACAAAATCATGAAGGCTTTCTGAATCATTAAAGAAAGCTTGGGACATGTCTAGTTTATTTGTTTAGTGTTAAGTGTATTTTCTTGTATTTGAATTCTTTGTGAATTCGTAATCTGTCTGTGGTAACTGGGTTATTCAAGGATGGAATCTTCACATTAAGCCAACCAAGCCAGATAAACTTTGATTTTGACCCAGACCACCTGAGCTTTCATGTCCAGCTGCAAAGTCCTCCCTGTTCCTGAATTCCTGAGGCCCTATCACGCGATTCAAGGGTGGGTCCTCCTAACAGACTTCGTCAACATGTAGATCAAATAAGAGCAAAGTCAGTTCCATGGATAGTGTGGGTGTACATCAAAGCCCTTTGGGAAAACCAGGGCAACAGCACATTGGTTTCTCCAAGTGGGATTCATGGCCCAGCTGCAGCAGACCTGCTACATATGCACAGCTGGTATCTACCATGTACTCGAGAGGAATGCAAGAGCCCACCCACCCCTCATAAGAGTCTGTTATCTTACTTTTTAAAAAGCTCCTCTACTTAAAATAATTTGACTTCCCAAAGTGTTCAAAAATAGTACAAAGAATTCCCATATACTCTTCATCCAGATTCTCCAAATGTTAATATCTTACCTAACCATAGTAAAATAATCAAACAAGAAAACTAACACTGCTGCAAGACTTATGTACACTGACCTCGTTCAGATTTCATCAGTTATCCCAAAGAAGACGGTTTCATCATAGGTCCAAGATCTAATCCTGGGTCACACGTCACAATCAGCTGTCACGCTTCCTTAGTCTGGTGGACCCTGTGATTGTCTCCTCACTTTCTTGCTTTGCAGCCTCAAGGCAAGTGAACATTCCCCCTGCACGGGCATCAGCAGCAAGAGGTCTGTCTCAGAGCCTGGCAGGGTAAGTGCTGAAGGGAGAGGGTCCTCATGCCCAGTGGGTGCTTATGATACCCTTGTCAACGGACATCAAAGGAGAGGATTGATTTCCACTAAACACTCCTACCGCTACACCGTGTGGCAGTAAAATTCCATCAGTGGACCCTGTAGAGTGTGGTAAATCTGGGGGAAATCTTTAGGATTTTCATTCTCCTGGCTTTCACAATTCTCACAGAATATATAACTACTTTTTTTTTTTTTTTTTCAAATAAGTTGGATTTACCACAGAGAAATTACTCACCCTTTAGCAAAGCTATTTAAAGAATAAGGATTACTTTTTCTCCATNATGTGTATAAGAGACAGGGCTTTCACAATTCTCACAGAATATATAACTACTTTTTTTTTTTTTTTTGTCAAATAAGTTGGATTTACCACAGAGAAATTACTCACCCTTTAGCAAAGCTGTTTAAAGAATAAGGATTACTTTTTCTCCATTATTTCCTCAATCATAATCAGAATATAATTGTGTCAAAAAGTTATACTCTGCCTTCACACTTGTATACACACGCATGCATACAGTCTTCTGAATGCATCTTTTATTATTTTTCATATTTATTTATGTATCTGGCTGCGCCAGATCTTAGCTTGGCACACAGGATTGTTAATCTTCTTTGTAGCATGCAGCGTCTTTAGTTGCAGCATATGAACTCATAGTTGGGGCATGTGGAATCTAGTTCCCTGACCAGGGATCGAACCTGGGCTCCCAGCACTGGGAGCACAGGGTCTTAGCTGCGGACCACCATGGAAGTCCCTGAATGCATATTAATGTTTCAGTTATCATTAAAAGTCAACATGACAGAGCAGTTCAATGGCACATTCTGGAACCAGACAGTCTGAGCTGAAAACCCAGCTCTGTCCCTTACTAGCTCTGCGACCTCAGTTCTCATCAAGCAGGGATAATAATAGTGTAGATCATATAGTCAATTAGAAGGAATGCATGTTTGCAAAGCATTTAGAACAGTTTCTGGGATATATTAGCACTACATGGGTACTTGTTAAACACATTTTTCAAAAAAGAGGCCAATGAGACTACGTTAACAAAGTAGCACCCTTTGTATTAACATGCTACTAAATAAATCTTCCTGAAATGTAAATAGGTCGTATCACTTGCCTCATTTAGGCTCTATGGTTGTTGGTAGTAGTCAAAACTGGCAGTTCCCAGATGGCATCCAGTGTACAGATATGTGTTATGTGTACGTGTGTTCTGCATGCACATTTTTTTCATTTGTTTTGGGGTCATAAAATGAGAGATTTCACAGAAAGTGAATTTCTGATGTTTCTCAAAAATTTGATCTTACCCAAATGGAAGTTCTGTTGCCCCAGATAAGCAACCTCAAGTGGAGCTCAAGAGGCAGATCCCTTTAGGGAGGGGCTGGAAGGTACAGTCAGCCACAGTCCCCACCACTCCCTATAGTCTCCCTGATGCTGAAGTGACAGTGACTTGCCAAACATGATCCCATGTACACAATTGTTTTTCACAGAGTGAAGAAATAGATCTTTTTACCTCCATAAAGAGTAGAGCAAAGAGTTTAAAAGGGCCACACATAAAGGAAAACATGAGAATATATAGTTCTTTTCAGTAAGAACATTTTTCTTACACATTTTATAGGCAAACTGTGTCAGAGTCAACAGAGCAAAACCAAAGGTGCCATTTCTCACACTAGACAGCTTCACTCTCTTGCTTCACTCACTGTTGCCCAGTCAGAGCAGGTATTCAGATTGGTGACCCCTGATCCACAGAATACATCACCAATATCTGGCATAGTATTTCAGGGCTTTCATGGCTTCATCCCTGTGACTCCCTTCAAGTTCACCTCCCAGTGCACACATATCCTATATTCAGCAATTTTGAACTTTTTGGTAATGTGACTCCGTGTCTTTTATTTTCCATTGATGTGTTACAAAAGGAACATCTAGCCACAAAATAGAAATTTTTAGTCTGGTGCTGGACCTTAAGTCGCTGGTATTAATCAGTATCACTCAGCCCAAAATATCCATAAAAAAAAGAGACAATATTTGGTTTAATCACATAACCAAAGCCATCTTGATGATAAATCAAAGCTAGATCATCAAGAACAAAAAGTACCTACAAATCTTCAAGCATAATTCATCCTGACTACAATATAATAAAAACATGCATAAGGAGTGCAAATACAATCCCATGTGCCACACAGCAATTTAATCAACTGACATAGACTATTATGAATTGAAAAATATATGTGGCAGTATATATTTTGAATAGTATCAGTAACATGCTGACATTTCCTCCTGGAGGATCAGACTGTGTATATATTACCAGAATCATCTTAACCCAAACAAAATTGATCCTGGTTTAGGAAAGATCTTTGCTTGGTGGAGAGTTCAGAATAAGTGGAGAGAGTGCTGAAAAGAATTTTTTACATAATGATATCTGTGGGAACAAGAGGATGATTACTAATGCTGTTATCCACATGTCAGGCCCTTCAGGCAATGGAAGAGGCCCCCGAATCAGGGAGGGGAGGGCCAAAGGAGGGGTTTTTCATCTAGACCTCGGCAGCTTGTTAGCTTAGCAAAACGACAGAGGATGATGAGATCTGTGGAAGCTTTATTCAAAGTATGTATGTATTGATGGACATATATTACTTTTAAGTTCTTTTATTTGGATGTGGAAACTGAGTCCCTGAGAGTGTGACTTGCCTGAAAACCAACAGCTGGTAACTCTTATATCTGAACTCCAAGGGCTCTGATAACTAACCCACAATTGCTTCCTCTTCTGCCCTACAGTAAAAGATGACCTTTCAAAACTTCAATGTTTTACTAATTTTTGCTCATATCTTAAAACCTATTTTAGTGCTAAAAGTCTCTGCTTCCTTCTTCCTTGGATGACAGATGATACAGACATGACTATCATGCATCTCACATATGTAAATAATTATCCCCATCTATTGAGTGGCTCCTATGTGCCTATCACTGTATACACGTTGTCTTATTTAATTCTCACAATACTATGAGGTGAATGCTATCTTCATTTTACAAGTAAGAAAACAGATTTAGAGTAGTAAAATAATTATGTCCATGGGACTTAATAAGTAGTGAAACCATAATTTTTCCAGTTTCTCTGGCTCCCAAATCTGTGCTTCTCACATGGCACTGAAGTGCCTCTCCAGATGAGAGCATAAATAATCATGACCCTTCATTGACATGTACAGGCCAGGTTCTAGGCTAGATGCTTTCCTCCGGCTCTCAAACAATTGTTACCACAGTAGGAGGAGGCACACATTGTTGCCTGTTTGCATGTAGGGAACAGACCTCCTGCATGAGAGAAGTTGACTTGCCAAGGTCCAGAGTCTACACATGAACGAGGGTCTGTCAGGGTCCAAAGCCAGGCTTCCCCCAGAAGTGCTCCAAGCCTCTGGTGGAACATTCCAAGCATAGCAAGTAAGTTGTCTAGACAAGTAGTTCTCTCTCAAACTTGACTGCATTTAGAATAAGCTGGCCAGCTTTTGGAATTCCACTGCCGATATTGTCTTTTAACTATTTCTCTAGTTTTGGTTGTGCTGGGTCGTGGTTGCTGTGCGTTGCTGTGCGTGGGCTTTCTCTAGTTGCAGTGAGTGGGGGCTACCCTAGTTGTGGCGCATGGGCTTCTCATTGTGGTGGCTTCTCTTGTCGTGGGGCACATGCTCTGGGCGTATGGGCTTCAGCACGCAGGCTCAATAGTTGCAGTGTGCAGACTCCAGGGTGTATGCGCTTCAGTAGCTGTGGCACACGGGCTTAGTTGCTCCAAGGCATGTGGAATCTTCCCAGACCAGGGATCAATCCTGTGTCCCTGCATCAGCAGAAAGATTCCTATCTCCTATACCACCAAAGAAGTCACTCATATTGTTTAATGGGTACAGAATTTCTGCTCAGGATGATGAAAAAGTTGTGGAAATTGAAAATAACGATGATTATTCAGCCTCTAGGCCTCAGCTTCGACATCTCTTTCATTCAAGTCCTTCCTGGCCTTCCCCCTCTATCTGCTTCCCTGAGCTCTAGTTAGGGACCAGCCATGCCCCCACACCATGGTGGCAGTCAGCACGCTGAACTGCAGCCACTAACACTCAACTCTTCCTTTGGGGCCAGCA
Organism: Neotragus pygmaeus; assembly: GCA_006410875.1. Taxonomy (NCBI): domain Eukaryota; kingdom Metazoa; phylum Chordata; class Mammalia; order Artiodactyla; family Bovidae; genus Neotragus; species Neotragus pygmaeus. The sequence continues at coordinate 1,004,752 of SJYV01022910.1, read as the reverse complement.
ACTGACTTTCATTCCCAACTGAATCTCGGGCCCTGACCTAGTGCCTGAAACAGACAGGGTACTCAACATAAGTTTACTAAACTGTTCAAATTCTGAGCTTCCAGGGTCCTGAGGAGGCATGATGACGGATCTTACCTGAGGTTGGTTGGCTGCCCTAACCCTGTCCACCAGCCTCCATCAGTGAATCCCATAAGGGAAAAGAAGGGAAACTTTGGTCTCTGGGGCTTGGACAAGCAGCAGAGGGCCTGTGTTCTACCCATAGCCAATTTTGCCTATACCTGAGTCACTCCCCTGCTCGAACATGTCAGGAACAAAGCTCCTCAAACAATAAACTCCATCCTTCGTCCCCTAGATCAAGTCCTCATCCCCACCAACTTGTCCCCTACACATTTCTGCAAACTTTGCCCAGTATTCCCTTCCTATCTCCCATAGTCTATTTTGCCTATAAACAGTCCAGCGGATTCTTCCTAGCTGCCCAGCCTTCCAGTGCAGTGCCTTCCCATTGCCCCAGCTCACTCTGCAGAAGTCTGACCTTTCCTATTCCTCATCCCTGTGTTACCTCCTCACGCGATCCTCTGGGGTTCTCCAGGCCAGGAACACCAGCTCCTCCCTACTTGCCTCTCTCACATTAATGTTCATTTCTATCTGCCTTATACTTCTCTGTGTAAATTTCCTGTCTCCTACTAGACCCTGGTGGGGAAATGCTTTAGCTGCTTCACAGGATGGAGCCTTGCACATGGCAGGCTCTAAGATATGTATATTGAGTTAACTCGTTTACTAGGTGAGCAAGCTAAACAGAATGAGTATAGACTGTGAGAAGGGAGTTCAGTTCAGTTCAGTTCAATTCAGTCGCTCAGTTATGTCCGACTCTTTGCGACCCCATGAATCACAGCACGCCAGGCCTCCCTGTTCATCACCATCTCCCGGAGNTAGACTGAGCTCTGAGCCTCAGGTAGGATCATCTTCCCTGAGGGGTGGATAGGGGAAAAAAAAAAAAAAAAAGAAAAATCTCTGTATAGTTAAGTAGAAAGAAAAGGTAATGGGGTTTTGTTGGACAACCAATTGGCTATACATATATTGGGTTCTGAAATACATTATTGTTTTTTTCCATTTAGTTGTTTTATGCTTAGAACAAATATTCAAGTAGAAGAAGAATTCTTGGCTAACAGTGCTCAGATTTCCACCATGAGACATTCTAGTATCAAACTAAATAAATGGATTAGACTAGACATAGTAGCTTTAACCATGTATTAAAGAATCCCATTTTGAAATAAAAATTTTTAGTGGAATACCAGTGTATGCATGCATGCGTGCTAAGTCGTTTCAGATGTGTCAGAATCTCACCAGGCTCCTCTGTACATGGGATTCTCCAGGCAAGAGTGCTGGGGTGGGTTGCTGTGTCCTCTTCCGGGGATCTTCCCGATCCTAGGATCAAAACTGCATTTCCTGTGGCTCCTGAATTGCAGGCAGATTCTTTGTTGCTGAGCTACCAGGGAAGCCCCATCTCAGTGCATGTAAGAGATAAGATAGATCTTCCTTTGAAATGAAGCATGGCATATCCTNGGATCTTCCTGATCCTAGGATCAAAACTGCATTTCCTGTGGCTCCTGAATTGCAGGCAGATTCTTTGTTGCTGAGCTACCAGGGAAGCCCCATCTCAGTGCATGTAAGAGATAAGATAGATCTTCCTTTGAAATGAAGCATGGCATATCCTTGTGCTCCAGCTCACTATATGCCACTGTGAGCCACCTATTGAGAACATTTATTACGAACACCAGTATAGTAGATCTCTAGAGTTCTTCTAGCCTTTCAAATTTTCTCTATGAAATTGTCCATATGTCATTCTGCAGCAGTTTGCTAACACATCAGTTTATTCCATGACATCTTTGCTGGGCTGAAAATATTTATACTACAACAAAGGGATGGTACAAAGATATCAGATGAATGATTATATAACATAATTGAAATAGGCTAGTTTTAAGGAAAATGTAAAATCAAAACCAAACATACCAAAACAAAATCATTGTAAATTTATCCTGAAGCAATACAGGAGGTAGTGCAAGAGAATTCTGCTCCTGTAAAAGGCAGTTGGCAAATTCAGTTCAGTTCAGTCGCTCAGTCATGTCCGACTCTTTGCGACCCCATGAATCACAGCACGCCAGGCCTCCCTGTTCATCACCATCTCCCGGAGTTCACTCAGACTCACGTCCATCGAGTCCGTGATGCCATCCAGCCATCTCATCCTCTGTCGTCCCCTTCTCCTCCTGCCCCCAATCCCTCCCAGCAACAGAGTTTTTTCCAATGAGTCAACTCTTTGCATGAGGTGGCCAAAGTACTGGAGTTTCAGCTTTATTCAGACCTTAGTGGCAGGTCTCAAAGTAGTGAAGCTGATTAAATCTGCAGCTTCTACTCACAGGTAAGGGTTAGGTCCTGAATGGATAATCTGGACAACAGAGTTCTCTAAAGCAATTCTGTGTGAATATTGGTTTCATCAATAAGTGGGTAACTTTTTATTTTATTTTAAAAAAAAATTTTTACTTTATTCTACTTTAAAATATCGTTTTGGTTTTGCCATACCACGACATGAATCCATCACAGGTGTATACGAGCTCCCAATCCTGAATCCCCCTCCCACCTCCCACCCCACANAGTCAACTCTTTGCATGAGGTGGCCAAAGTACTGGAGTTTCAGCTTTAGCATCATTCCCTTCAAAGAAATGCCCGGGCTGCTCTCCTTCAGAATGGACAGGTTGGTCTCCCTGCAGGCCCAGGGATGCTCGGCGTCTTCTCCAAGAAGGGAGCACATGCCACAACCACAGCCGCAGCCACCGTCATGCCTTCTGTTTGGGGAGACTTCACACCTTACCCAGCACTTTGACCAAGTTTAGCTCAGGCAGTTCTCATAAATATCTTTAGGGCCAGCAGGGTAAATTCTATTCTCCCTAATTTACAGGGTGGGAATAATTCTTTAGGGGGCTCAGTGATTTGCCCAGCATCCCACAACTGGACAGGATAGGACTGGGATTGCAATCAGGTCTTCTAAATAAAAATCTCACCCTGTTTCATGAAACCATGTTGCATAAATAATGACATTTGGGTCCACACTTACCCTTTTAGTGAAAAAGAAAAACTACAAGTATACTTTTCACAGTTCCTAATTTAAGCTAGCAGGAGGGCTCAAGGGCAGAAGGTGGCCCTCACTGTGGGGTCTCTTGGCCACAACATCTTAGTTGGACTAAGCCTTTCTTTTCTGCCATTGGCACTGCCAGTCCTGGCTCTGGGCCGAGAAGCATGCCAGCTGGGTAATTGTCCGACTCTGGACAGGATTAGCCCTCTGTCTTACACTTCCCCCAAAGCCTGCGTAAGATAAGAGTTTTTTTTGCAGTCTGTTTTCTACTCCACTTAAAAAAAAAAAAAAAAAAAAAA
>SJYV01022910.1:960272-1001265 GCA_006410875.1 Neotragus pygmaeus | reverse complement strand
CTCGTAAAAAAAAAATTTTTTTTTGAAGTTTTTTTTGCCTCCCACTAAAAAAAAAAAAAAAAAAAAAAAAAGTCCTGTTTTTGCTTAATTTTAATCCTGGAAATGAAGAAATACAGACTGTTTTTGGTTTCTAATCAAAAAGGCTGTAGGAGTTCAAATCAACTGAAACCTACTAGAAATCTAGCATTTCCTTCCATCAGTAATCCAAAGAGCCCGAGTCTGCTCTCCCTAGCTTGCATGCTGAGGCTCCAGGTCCAGCTCACCTTCCAAGGCTCTGGTGAATTTCATTCAGACACTCCCATCATCACTCTCCTTCTTCTAGGAAGCCTACTTCCTTCTGAAGACAGTGGAGTGAGGCAACATTGCCCTCTGAGAAGCCCCAGAGGCCTTCTCTGCTGTAAATGAGCACCAAAGTTGTCCTCCTAGGACCACCCACAGTTAGGGGAAGGCAAGTGAGATATACTCCTCATGCAAAATTTAATGGAAGCACCAAGACAAAGTCAGTCATCAAGACATGTAATACTTAAATTCAATATCAAAAAAAACAAAATTAAGGGAAAAATCCATGAGGAATAAAATATCAAATTTTAAAATAAAAACAGGAAGAAGATTTGTAATTTTCCTTTTGCCTCAGGCTTCGGTATGATTTCACTGGGCACTAATACTGATCTTACCTTTTTAAAAAAATATCTATTTATTTACTTGGCTTCACTGGGTCTTACTTGCAGTTCGTAGGAGCTTTCGTTGTGGCATGTGGGATCTAGTTCCCTGCTGCTGCTACTGCTGCTAAGTCACTTCAGTTGTGTCCGACTCTGTGCAACCCCATAGATGGCAGCCCTCCAGGCTCCCCTGTCCCTGGGATTCTCCAGGCAAGAACACTGGAGTGGGTTGCCATTTCCTTCTCCAGTGCATGAAAGTGAAAAGTGAAAAGGAAGTTGCTCAGTCGTGTCCGACTATTCACAACCCCATGGACTGCAGCCCACCAGGCTCCTCTGTCCATGGAATTTTCCAGGCAAGAGTACTGTAGTGGGTTGCCATTGCCTTCTCCCTAGTTCCCTGACTAGGGATCAAACCAGATCTCAGCACTGAAAATGCAAAGTCTTAGACCCTCGACCACCAGAATCAGAAAGTTCCAGTACCGGTCTTGACTTTATTAAAAGGTTTAATATTTTGTGCAGTGTGAATCATTTGCATTAACTTTTATTCTTTAGTATTGTTTTAAAGTCTCAGATGGTAAAGAACCTGCCTGCAGTGCAGGAGACTAAGGTTCAATCCCTGGGTCAGGAAGAGCCCCTGGAGAAGGGAATGGTAACCTATTCCAATATTCTTGCCTGGAGAATTCCATGGACAGGGGTCACAAAGAGTCAGACACAACTGAGCAACTAACACTTTCACTTTCTTTCAAAATCATATGTTGAATACTGTGGGTTTGGGTACCCCCCTAAATCTTGTGCACAAGGCAAGTGCCCTACTTGCCTCACCCTGATCCCAGCCCAAGGCCTTCCTGTACAAGAGTCAAGTCACTTGTGTTAGAAGGTCAAGGCTCTGACCATTACAGAAAACCTGCAAAGCCACCTCTTCCTACAGCTTACCCAGGAGCCACCTCTATAGCATTTCTGACCATGGTCATTTGGTCTCAAGGTCAACGGTTCTAAATATTGACTGCATGTTAGAATCACTTGGGAAGGTGTGTGTGTGTGTGTGTCTGTATCTGTCTGTGTATCTGTGTGTCTGTGTGTCTGTGTGTGTCTGTGTGTGTGTGTTTTAATGCTAACAGGGCCTTCTCAGGTGACGCTAGTCATAAAGAATCTGCCTGCCAATGCAGGAGACACTAGAGATTCAGGTTCAATCCCTGAGTTGGGAAGATTCCCTGGAGAAGAAAATGGCAATCCACTCCAGTATTATTGCCTGGAAAATCCCATGACAGAGAGGAGCCTGGTGGGCTACAGTCCATGGAGTTACAATGAGTCAGACACGACTGAGCAACTGAACACACACACAATGCTCGTTAAATCAGAATCTCTGGGAATGGAACCTAGCCTCAGCCAGGTGACTAACCATCTCAGTTTGCCCAGAACAAAAGCGTTCCCTGGGGCCTGAGACTGGGGACAGTGTTAGACCTGGAACGGTCCCTGGAAAACTGGGACAACTGGCAACGTCATTATTTCCTTCTCGGATGATCCCAATGTGCCGGATGATTGAAAACCACTGAACAAATACTCCTAATGACAAGGAGCTCACTGTCTAAAGACAGTAGCTGAGTTCTCAAACCTTGGGCATGATCTAGTCCCACCAACCGAAAGAGAGACTCTGATGGGAATGGCAGGAAACCACTGCAGATTGAAGCCTCAGGAGACAGCTGTGAGGACAGAAACAAGGGAAACATATACTCCAAGAACCGCCCTAGTGTGGAGTCAAGTTTGGCAGCAGAATTATGCTCTGTGAAGGAAAAGGGGGCATGCATGTAAGTAACAGAGACATTCCCACCTCTTCACAGTACTGACACAGCTCAAGTCACACCTATGGGTGGGGTAGGCAGGCATGCAGAAGAGAGAGGGAGGGCAAGTCAGTTTATAGACTAAATGTCATAAGCAAAACCCTGGGTTGATATCCACATCCAAATAATACTTGGCCACAAACTCCAGTCATCCCTTTTTTCCTGAAAACTCTCATTCTTTGACCTCATTGTTGTTGTCTGTGGTCGCAATCAGAGGGTTAATTGAATACAATGAAAGATAAATTCGAGGAGACAGCAGTAAATTAAATTAGGGGAAAACATTCCCACGGTTTAGATTTACTTCACAGGAAGAAGCAAAATATTGGACGTCTTCTATTATTTCACTCTTGCCTGGAGGGTAAATGCTGGATAAACTTGCAGAAAATTCTAAAAAGGTTGCTATAATCCCTACCCATCTCTCGGATGATGTTTTCTTTAACAAGAATGAAAAGTTGTCTTTAAAATGCTAATGTACCCTTGGTAAATCTTTCAGGGATCTACTTTGAGGCCAGAAGATCTCACCTCTCTGTGTCTGGGGCTTCTGAAAGGCATTGCAAAAGGGGGCATTGGTTTTTTAATTTTTTTAATCAGGAAAGTTGTTTTGAAAACTAACCTGCTTCCGCTGTGGCATAGGGATGTTTGCTGTACTGCTGACATCTACTGAGGGACTGTGAAATAGCATTTCTCCAAATAAAGGAAATTCAAGCTCCTCTTGAGAAAGCTCTGTCTCTAACAGGTAATGCCATCTGCAGCACATCAGGGGCCTTTGAGCAAGCACTCATCGATTTCCATGGAAGGTCAGAATCCTGGAACACTTACCCAGGCAGCTTGTAAAAAGAGAACAGGGCCATAGCCTTTGTGGGGATCGTGGTTCCTGTCTCAAGGGTCTCTGCAGAAGAAAAAGAACCAGCCATTCTAAGTGCTGAAACACACGCATGCACAGGTGCTGATACCAGTTCTCACAGTTAGTCCTCACAACAGCCCTTCCAGGTTAGTATTCTTGGCCACATTGTTTCATATGTGAAAACTAAAATTCAAAAACAGTGTAAGGTTTGTCTAAAACTACACAGCTAGCAAGCAGCAAAACAGAAATGGACCCTGGCTCCATCCCTGTACCCTTGTTGGTCCATATTTCCTGTCCCTTAAGACAGGGGTCCCCAACCTCCAGGATCTAAGGCCTGATGATCTGAGGTGAAGCTGATGTAATAAGAGAAATAAAGTACACAATAAATGTAATGTGCTTGAATCATCCCGTAACCACTTCTGCACTCCCATCTGTAGAAAAATCACCTTCCAAGAAACCAGTCCCTGGTGCCAAAAAGGTTGAGAACCCCTGCCTTAAGAGAATGACACTTTAGATCCAAACCAGACCCTTGAACTCCCAACCCTAGTAAATAGGTTCGTTCCACTTCATTCCCAGGAGATGCGTATGCATCTATGAAAGAAAATAAGACAATAATAACTAAGCAACATAAACTCTGTAGTAAAATCATTTTAGGCTGTCCCTCCAAATTATTATTTTGTTAATGACAAATATATGCCACTAAAAAATGACCTATAAACAATAACCTTTGAGAAGATCTGAGTCAGATGGCAATTATATTTGGAATATTAAGAGACTGTGGGGATCTTTTCCCCTTTACTCTTCTTATCTCCTTCTCCCGTGTGACGTTATTAGAAAGTTGCTTTTATTCATTAACCATATCTCTTTCCCCACCTCTGAGTATACTCGTTGGAAATAAGCTTATGTCTCTGCAGGTGGGTCCCAAACAATCAAGCACATCTTTCCACACTTAGCAGCATCTGTTTGGCAACATTAGAAGCCATCAGTCTAAATGCAAAGCCATTTTTGATATCTCACATCCTGTTCAGTTTTCCGCAGCATGATAGCTTAAATAAGAGGAGGCAGGTGTCAAAGAATGAAAGGTTTTACTTGTTTATTAAAAATCATGATATTGCGAATTTTTGTTGATTAGTTGCCAATGGGCTAGAGAGTGGCTGGGGTAAAAATACTATTTCTACAAATTAGGTTGGTAAGTTTTCTTTCGGAAAGTTGAGTTTCAAAAGACTAGAGAGTAGATAGAGGGCTCAGTAAGGAATTATTTTTTCATTTATTGGCATTAACTATTTTGGGCAACAGGTAATGCATGTACATTGTCTATATTTCAAAAGATACATAAGGCTCCACAGTGAAAACAAGTCCTGCTCTGGGCCTAACCATCCAGCTTCCCTTCCTGACTGCAGTCTTGCAAGCATTTGTATACCCCTCCAGATGCAGTATATGCTTACACAGATACAGGTGTTCTTAATTTTAAAATCGTATATAGCATGCTCGGCACACTCTTTTCCACCTCGCTCTTTTATCTCAACAATATATCTTAGAGATCCTTCCATCAGTAAGCAGAGTTTAAACAAATTGGACAGCCCACCGTGATTCGGAGGGGACCCACTAACTTTTTTTTTCCTTGCAGCAATGAGTCTTTATTGCTGTGTGGGCTTCCTCTAGTTGCATTGAGAGGTGGGTACTCTCTAGATGTGGTGTGCCGACTTCTCACTGTGGTGGCTTCTCTTGTTGCAGAGCTAGGGTGCGTGGGCTATAGTAGTTGCACCTCATGGGTTTAGTTGCCCTGGGGTCAGGTGGACCAGGGACTGAACCCATGTCCCCTGAATTGGCAGGCAGGTTCTTAACCACCAGATGACCAGGGAAATCCAAGTCAGCTCTTTTTTAAGTCTTTATAACTTGGTTGCCAAAGTGACTGTTCATCCTGGAGATTAAAAGATCTTTTTCTCTTTCGAGGCACTACTAAGCTTTGGCTGGAATCCTCTGGAATTTTTCTCATCCAAGGTTTCTAATTCTTAGTTTATTAGACTGGACAATACATTTCTGTTGTACAGTGTACATTTCCATTTAATTTTCTTCTTCAGTGAACTTGAGAACACCTGTGAATCAACCACTTGGTAATGAAATTTAGTTCAAAATAGAATTGTAAGAGATTTTTTAATGTTCTAAAAGCCTGTGACATTCTCTTGGGGTAAAGCAGGTGCTATGGAAAGAGGATTAAGAATGGGCACTTGGCGGGCAGGGGCGGGGGCATTCTGCAGACATTCACACATCACTATATCCCTAAGATTTTGAATATCCAGGCTTTAGTTCCTCTCTAGTTAGTAAGCCTATGGAGTCCATGTGAGAAAGATTACTGACACTTTATAAATTTAAAAGAAAAATATATGAAATACATGTACACAGAAATCAACATTTCCATTCAGAGAAGCTGTGTCTCTATTGCATCCTCCAGGGATTCACAAGCAGTACACTCAGCCCTGTACCCACAATCTAGCCCTACTTCCCTGCCAAGTTTCTGTGACCTTAGCCAGGTCCCAGAAAGTCTAGGTCTGGTATGCTGATGGCTTCCAGGTCACCTTGCCTCAGCTCCACCACATCTCCACAGCCCAAATTCTTCCAAGAAAATGGCACCAACACCCTACGTTTTCGTCAGCCTAAATTTTATTGTCATGAGCACATTTTTTTTCCTTACAGCTGCTAAGGAAAGGCATCACTCTTCATATGGCCAGGTTATTTTTAACCATTTGCAAGTCTGGGGAGCAACTTCTCTTCCCACTTCAACATGAGCTGGCCTACTGGAAAACAGACTGTCAGGAAATAGACCTCAACTTTTAAGTTCATTACAATCCAGAAAGTGTTGAAGATCCTTTCAAAATACAATTCAATGCTTTATTCGCAAAGTCCTTCAGGTGCTTTGATTCCAAGAATACCAAGTGGAAGAGGCAAATCCTGACCTCTGAACTTAACCAGCCAGTGTTCCTATATAACAGTAACCAATATGCTGGTCATGGAGACTGGAAGTGAGCAGCAACCCTGCTTAGGGGGCCTCTGGGTTAAAAGCACACACAATGTTTCTACCAAACCAATTCAGATGCCCTTGAAAGGGTGTCCAAATATATTGCATAATCCCCAAAATACTCCTCCAAAGATGCACCCAAGGAAAGTTTCAGACTGGCCTGTGTTCCATAAAGATCAGGGCAGCTCAGATTAACATTAACATTTCATAGAGTCTAATAACAAAATGCTCTACACACACACACACAAAAATGTTGTCTATCAAAAGTACATGAAACAAAGACTTGCAAATATTAAGAACAGATGTCGGAAATAGTGGAGAAAGCATTTACTTACAGCATACCCAGTGAGATATAGAAAAACATATTCACTATTAAGTGAATATAGCTTTTACTGAGTGTTTTTCTCAAATAGTGACCAGTAACAAAACAATTTGTGCTTAAAAATTTAATCCCCAAAAGGAGGGTTTTGGGGTTTTTTTCCAGTTCTTGTCAGGAAGCTCTTTTAGCATTAAGCCATAATAGCTCAATAAATAAACAAAGTCACCTTTTCTTGTCCCATGTTCAAAATGTCAAGTGCTAGAGGAGGGTAAACAGTTCACCTTCTCTCAAGTACCCATCGATTTAAATTATAATTAATCCCCTGGTGACAATCCATGGGGTGGTGGGGAATGTAAGCAGGTCAGTCCCTGGAGAGGTGTTCCTGTTTCCCTTAAAGAAAGATTCCATTAAGAGAGGCTAGCATGCACACAAGCATGCACACATATAACCAGGGCTTAGCGGCTGGGATTTTCTTTGGGGAGTTGACTGCCTTCCCCACTAACCCTCTATAAGAGCAAAGGGGAGAAGGGATCTGGGCAGAGGGATCCTTACAAGCCAAAGCAATACTGGGCAAAGCAGCTCAGTCCCAGAGAAACTCTGGGACCACTGACACTAGCATGCCCTGAACCCAGCCCAGCCCGGGGAGAGATGACCAGCCAAAAGGCACTTCCTCTTGGAGTGGAGCTTGGAGCCCCAGGTTTGCAATTTCCTGGCTATTGTCAATTTGTATAGTGGACTCCATATTATCTACACTTAAGGGACTTTTAATTTCCTTTCTTAATAATAAAAGTCTGTCTGAGGTGGTTATAAATTGTGCACTTATCGACCTCTGGGACTAGGGCTGAGGGCAGCGTGAATGGAGTGCAGGTTAGGGAGGAAGAAGGGGGTGGGAAGAGCCTCTGGGTTCCTTTTGCAGAAATTTCTTCTGCCTCTGGGGCCTCGAGCTTCCTCACTCTGGCTGGTCTCAGGAACAGAGCTGTTGGAGGAGGAGCAATGCCGTCAGCACTCCAGGCCACCTCAACACTCACTGAGATTGACTAAAGACCAGACAAGAAGGAAATAACCTGTTCCTGGGAGGAAAATCTGGAGGGGCGGGGAGCATGCTGCTAAGCAGTGGGGTTTGTCCGGCAAGATTGGCTCTCAGCTGGAGCAGGGTCAGCAAACCACAGCCCAGGGCCAAACCAGGCCCACCTCCTGCTCTTATTTGTTGTTGTTCAGTCTCTTAGTCATGTCCGACTCTTTGCAATCCCATGGACTGCAGCACGCCAGGCTTCCCTTTCCCTCACTATTTCCCTGAGTTTACTCAAACTCACATCCATTGAGTCGATGATGCCAATCAACATCTCATCCTCTGTCGCGCCTTCTCCTCCTGCCTTCAATCTTTCCCAGCATCAGGGTCTTTTCCAATGTGTCAGTTCTTCGCATCAGGTGGCCAAAGTATTAAAGCTTCATCTTCAGCATCAGTCCTTCCAATGAATATTCAGGACTGATTTCCTTTACAATTGATTGGTTTGATTTCCTTGCAGTCCAAGGGACTCTCAAGAGTCTTTTCCAACACCACAGTTCAAGAGTATCAATTCTCTGGCACCCAGCCTTCTTTATGGTCCAAGTGTCACACCCATACATAACTACTGGAAAAACCATAGGTTTGAATAGATGGACCTTTTTTATCTGAACACAACCACCTATTAGCTCTGGCTGCTTTCTTGAGACAACAGCAGAGCTGAGGATTTGAGAGTTGAGTTGTAGGTACATGGCCCACCTAAAATAGCTGGTATTTGACCTCGTGCAAGAAAGAGTTGCCAGCCACTGATCAGTAAGGGTACAAATGACAGCTAAGAAGTTGTTCCTGTAATCCACATAGGAGATGACATGTTTTCATGTTAAATGCTGCCTGCTTGCTTGAAAGAAGGGTAGTATATTTAGGGGGAGTCTATCAGGAACTACATTTTAGGGCCTCTTAAGTCTGTGATCCAAGCCCAGGTGACAGAGAGAGGTCACTGGGAGCTGGGGACATTACTTGCTGGTTCAGGGAACTGAACTGGGTCTGATAGATGGGCAAGAGCAGCATAGCCACAGAAGCCTGGTGTCTCAGGTGGGTTGTGTCATCATGTGAAACAGAGACCAAATCCTCAAGGCCAAGGGGGAGGCNTTCTCCTCCTGCCTTCAATCTTTCCCAGCATCAGGGTCTTTTCCAATGTGTCAGTTCTTCGCATCAGGTGGCCAAAGTATTAAAGCTTCATCTTCAGCATCAGTCCTTCCAATGAATATTCAGGACTGATTTCCTTTACAATTGATTGGTTTGATTTCCTTGCAGTCCAAGGGACTCTCAAGAGTCTTTTCCAACACCACAGTTCAAGAGTATCAATTCTCTGGCACCCAGCCTTCTTTATGGTCCAAGTGTCACACCCATACATAACTACTGGAAAAACCATAGGTTTGAATAGATGGACCTTTTTTATCTGAACACAACCACCTATTAGCTCTGGCTGCTTTCTTGAGACAACAGCAGAGCTGAGGATTTGAGAGTTGAGTTGTAGGTACATGGCCCACCTAAAATAGCTGGTATTTGACCTCGTGCAAGAAAGAGTTGCCAGCCACTGATCAGTAAGGGTACAAATGACAGCTAAGAAGTTGTTCCTGTAATCCACATAGGAGATGACATGTTTTCATGTTAAATGCTGCCTGCTTGCTTGAAAGAAGGGTAGTATATTTAGGGGGAGTCTATCAGGAACTACATTTTAGGGCCTCTTAAGTCTGTGATCCAAGCCCAGGTGACAGAGAGAGGTCACTGGGAGCTGGGGACATTACTTGCTGGTTCAGGGAACTGAACTGGGTCTGATAGATGGGCAAGAGCAGCATAGCCACAGAAGCCTGGTGTCTCAGGTGGGTTGTGTCATCATGTGAAACAGAGACCAAATCCTCAAGGCCAAGGGGGAGGCTTCTGCAGAGCAAAAGGCCTTTATGACTTGGAAGCAGTAAAAAGGAATAACAACAGCAGCTACTACTCAGTGCTTATTGTAATTTTGCCTACATTATCTCATTCTCTCCTTATAACTCTATAAGTTAGGTATTATTATTCTCCCTATTTTACAGATGAGGAAACTAAGACCTGGGAAGATTAAGCAGTTTTCCAGAGGTCTACAGCAATTAAGTAGCAGAGCTGAGGGACTTCCCTTGTGGCTAAGTGGTAAAGACTCTGTACTCCCAACACAGGGGTCATGGATTCAATCCCTGGTCCAGGAACTGAGATGCTGCACAGTGCAATCAAAAAGAAAAAAAAAAGTTAGCTCTCAACACTATTGCTGTTACCACCATGCCCTAAATCTCTGCTTCCTTTTGAGATTCTGTAATGATGTCATCATGTCATGTACTGGACCTGCTCCTCTCTGGCATTGATTTCAACCACAATGTTACCTTAAAAAAAAAAAAAAAACAGAGCTGAACCAGTGCACTAACCACTGTGCAGAAATTAGGCTACAGAGAAAGGATGGGGCACCCGAGTGAAAAAAAAAACAAATACACACACACACACACATACACACACACACACACACACACACATGCTTTTTTCTTTTGAGAATTGGAATAAACTGGTAATGGTTGTAGTTTGGGGAAATCAGCTAGCTGGTGATGGAGAGAAATTAACAATCCAGGAGACAGAGAGAAGATAGTTACAGTGATCTAGGTGTGAATGATGTGGGATTGAAGCAAGAGGATGACGGTAGGGATGGGGAGAAGAGTCACCAGCAGCTGAGACTGAGGTCCTCCTCATCAGGCAACATCAGGTGATAGTGGCCATGCAGAGCACCCTGCACACCTGTCTCTACTGGGGATCCCGTCTCTACTAGGCATTCCCTAAATTGCTGATGCATTTCTCCCTTACTGAGACCCAATACCTTAATTCTTCTGGTGATTTTCTTTCTTTTTTTAATATCTTAAATTTTTTATTGGAGTGTAGTTGCTTTACAATGTTGTGTTTCCACTGTACAGCAAAGTGAATCAGCTATACCTATACATGCATCCCCTCTTTTTGGATTTCCTTCGCATTTAGTCACCACAGAGCACTGAGTCGAGTTCCCTGTGCTACACAGTATGTTCTCATTAGTTGTCTATTTTATCCATCAGTTCAGTTCAGTCACTCAGTTGTGTCCAACTCTTTGAGCCCCCATGGACTGCAACACGCCAGTTCCCTGTCCATCACAACTCCCAGAGCCTGCTTTAACATAGTAGTGTGTATATGTCGGTCTCAGTCTCCCAGTGAATCCCACCGCCACTCTCGGTGGTTTTCTACCCTAAGCCTGAGCATGCTGCCTGATGTACAATAGGCCTGGCACCCCACTCCAGTACTCTTGCCTGGAAAATCCATGGACGGAGGAGCCTGGTGGGCTGCGGTCCATGGGGTCGCTAAGAGTTGGACATGACTGAGTGACTTCACTTTCGCTTTTTACTTTCATGCATTGGAGAAGGAAATGGTAACCCACTCCAGTACTCTTGCCTGGAGAATCCCAGGGACAGTGGAGCCTGGTGGGCTGCCGTCTGTGGGGTCGCACAGAGTTGGGCATGACTGAAGCAACTTAGCAGCAGCAGCAGCAGACTTTTGATAACTGACTCCAAAGCTCCTAGCCAAGCACTCTTGAAAGCCTGGCAGGAGCCCTGATTGAAATGAACACACTGTGAGGCACCTGCACATCTTGAAGGGAGTGAGCAGGTGGAGAGGGGCACTCTGGGTGCACAGAGGCTGGGGGCTGCAGGGCGTGAGCGGAGATGTCCTGTCAGCAGTTGGAAATGCAGTCTGGGGCACAAGCCAGGGCCGTGGCTGCAAGAGTTGACTCGTATGTCATCTGCAGAGAGGTGCTAATGAAAGCATGAGAACGGACGAGCCGGCAGAGAGGGGCAGGGTGAAAAGAAGGGCTGGGCTGAAAGCGGCCATTGTTGGTGGGCGAGGTAAGGAGAGGTGCCTGTGGAGGAGCAGCCCCAGAGGTAAGGGGAGAAGAGTGAGGTCAGGCTGAGGGGCGCCCCTTTCTTCAGGAGCTGACAGACACACTTATCAGCCAGTGCAGGAATTCCCTCAGCCAGCAGGCCCCAGGCTTCCCACCCTGAGATCTTCCTGCAAAAAAATTATCCTTTAGACGATAACAAAAATGTCCACACAAGGATGAGGTCGAGTAGTCTCAGCATAATTTCAGAGGGCTCAGCAAGTCTACTTCTTGCCTGAAGAGGACTGTAGCCCCTCCATCGAACACTTACCTTAAGACTCAGGTTCCAGTTCAAACAACTGGCCCCTCCCAAGAAGAACACTTTCAGCTGGCCATATCTGGGGATCTACAAAGGCTCTTCAGATAGGTTTTGGTACCATGTCCAAAGGCAAAGTGACAGGTCACAAAGGCACAACTCAAAGAGATGGGACAAGCAAACGAGCAGATGAATGTCACACATCTCATCATTTTCCCAAAGCATCATCATGCCACTATTTTTCAGCCTTTCATATTGTTTATTTATTGATTGACTGGGCAAAGTAGCACCAATAAACTCAATCAGGCCATGCATGCATGCTAAATCGCTTCATTCGTGTCCAACTCTTTGCAACCCTATGGACCATAGCCAATCAGGCTCCTCTGTCCATGGGATTCTCCAGGCAAGAATGCTGGAGTGGGTTGTCATTTCCTCCTCCAGGAGATCTTCCAACCCTAGGATCAAACCCACGTTTGATTGTGTCTCCTGCATTGGCAGGCAGGCTCTTTACCACTGGAGCCACCTGGGAAGCCCCAGCAATAGTAATTCAAAATACCAGATCCACAGTCTACATTGGTTAAGCCTTTTCACCTTGTCTGGGTCACAGGGAATGCAGCCTTGGCTGGAGGCAAGCTTGCAAATACCCTCCAATACTCTCAGGGTGCACAGCTCAGTGCTAGGAGTCATAGGAGGATGAACTGCTGGTCAAGGGCTTGCAGAGCTGAGCCTTCAATTGGAGAGGTGAGATCTCTGAAGTGTTGTCAGAGAATCAAGGAAGTGAAGTCCTGGACAATATGGTAGAGGCAGCGCCTTTCAAGTCAGATCCTGGAGGCTGCAGGGGTCTTCGGGAGAGGGAGACGGGCCTCCAGGTGGTGGTGCAGAGGTAGAGAGCAGTCTGGGGGTACTGAGGGGGAGAGGACAGGTGACTGCAGGGCACTGGCTGGTCCCAGGCTGTGGAAGGCCTTGAGTATCAGACAGAAAGATAAGGCTTTGGATGGAATAGAACTTGAGCCCCAGAGAGAAGTACCTGGGCCCCCAGCAAAAGGTGCATGAAATAGAAAAGAGAATATGAAGCAAAATTCAGCCCCAGCTCTGCAGCTGGCAGACTCTGGGATCTGGACCTGCTCCTAAGCTTCCTCAGTTTCCTCACCTTTAAAATCAGGATAATTATAGTACCAATTTCAAATTGGTAAGAAGAAGAATGAGTGAGATAATGTATATCAAGTACTTAGCACAGGGCTTTTCACATAGTGAAAGCTCAATCAATGTTATCAGGATTTTGAAACTACTGTTTATTAGTCGGAATATTAGGGAGATGGAGCTTCCTTAGGAACTGAGCCCGTTGGGCTTGATCTGGAGGTTACAGACTGATAAACCATATCAAAAATCTGCCAGACAAAGCCAAAGCTCACTTTGCCCTTTGTGCCCTGAAACTGGGCTGCTCCGTTTAGGTAAATGGGTCTGTACATTCCAGGAGCATAGCCTGAGTGTAACTGGGACCCACAGCAGAGAGTTATCACATAAGAACAAGGAGAAATGGTCCAAACTTCTGGCAGGTGGGGGTAGAGTGGACCTTGGCAGGGAGTAGACGTTGTAGGAAGCGCAGTACATATAGCCAGTAGAACAGAAGGGAAATTTCTGTACACCTGCAGGGAAATGGTTTGGTAGCTACTTTCTATCCTGCCTGACTGGAAGCTCCTTGAGGACAGGAACCCACCCTCCTCACTCACTGCAGCATCCTCAGATGAGGCACCCAGCCAGAGCTCCAGGATCCTTCAGCAGAGGGCTTTGTTGAATTTCACCACCATCTCCCAGCCTTTCTAGCTCTGGCTGCCAAGGATAGCTCACGCCTCCTCCATGGTCACACACTCTGGCCTCAGGCAGCCTTACATAGTGGCATGAAGTCAAGATCCAGGGTCTCCATACTCTGGCCTAAGACATTTGGATGCAGAAGATAGTGTTCTCTGCAGGAGAAAGGATTGCGGTACTGTCACACCTGATCACTTCCATCCAAATGTCGTTAATCACACTAATAAGAAGAACCAATATTTCCTGTGCTCCTAATAACACTGATCACTGCACTAAGTGCTTTGCATGAGTCATATTATTTCATCTTCACAAAATCCATGTTACAAGATACAGAAGACTGATAACTTGCCCCAGGTCCTCCAGTCAGCCAAAACCCAGTGAGGACTTCTGATCCAGGAACCTATGCTCTCTAGCGGCAGGACCCTGGGCCCTGGGAAGTGGGTCAGTGAGGGGCACTGCTGGAACAGATAGGCAGGTCCTAGGGGTGTGACCTTTGCAGCGTCTGTGTCGAAAAAGCAGGGGACATGGGGACCCAGTGAGTAGTAACCCCAGAGCCTCCCTGCACACACTACTCCCTCACAGTTTTGCCCCAATTTTGTTGCAGAAGTTGGCACCTCTCAGAGAGCTTTGGGGGCTGTGAGGGTTAAATGAAGTTTCTTGCAGGTCCACCTGCTTTCACTGGGATTTTTCTCAGTATTAGGAAAACTCAGGGCTGACATTTAAATATTAAATGCTCAAGGGCAATTTTCAAGGTTTGAAAACCTGAAGGGTTAATCCCAGAGGAAAAATGGCCATCCAGTGACAATATGAAAATCTACAGTTAAGGTCATTTCCTAAACTTCCTGTGATTCAGGATGGAAAAGAAAATGGTTCAAGTATACTTGATGTCCATCTACAGGATGCTTTTTTTTTTCCCTGTAAAGATGAAATAAGATGGGGTGCATATATACGATGGAATATCACTCAGCCATTAAAAAGAATGAAATAATGCCATCTGCAGCAACATGGAAGCACCTAATGATAGTCACACTGAGTAAAGCAAGTCAGACAGAGAAGGAGAGATATTGTATGACACTCTTTATATGAGGAATCTAAAATTGTACAAATGAACTTATTTACAAAACAGAAACAGACTCACAGACTTAGAAAATGAATTAATGATTGCCAAGGGGGAAGAATGGAGGAAAGGAATAGTTAGGGAGTTTGGGATGGACATGTACACACTGCTGTATTTAAAAAGGATAACCAACAAGGTCCTACTGAATAGCACATGGAACTCTGCTCGGTGTTATGGGGCAGCCTGGCTAGGAGTGGAGTTTGGGGAGAATGGATACATGTATTTGTATGGCTGAGTCCCTTTGCTGTTTACCTGAAACTGTCAGAACATTGTTAATCAGCTATTCTCCAATATAAAAATTAAAAGATAATATATTTCAGGTTTCAACTTTAACATCAAAAATACTAGAGTCCTCTCCTGGACTACATTTGGCCTTTGCTTCTGCCTGTCAGACCCCCCTTCATTCCCCACTTCCCTGCACTTCACATATAATTCCTGGTGTTATAGGAAATGACATCAATATGGAGGTAATATACATATGCTTTCAATATGTCATCTATCTGTGTTACATTTGGGGAGCATTTAGCAGGAAGAACAACAAAATTGGAACCTTGAATTCTGGAGAAATTTAAACTGTTGGAAACATAGCAAGTCAGGGCTCGCTAAGCCACATACACAAACCATCTATAAACTGACCTTCGGAGTAGAGCTCAGACGTCTGCAGTTTAAATGAGGGGCTGAGCGCACTGATCAGAGCACTTCTTACCCAGACAAGAAGGAAAGACTGCAAGAAGTACAGGCATGTGCATCTCTACGGCAAAGAATAGAAAGTTCCTCTCACTGCTGCAATTCTTGGAGAATTAGGCTCTCTCTCTCTCTTTTTTTTTTTTTTTTTTTGCATTAGACTTGATAGAAGAACATCTGAGTGAAAAACTTGTAAGTTTGTATTTTACTTAGTGGTTCCTTCAAAGACAGAAGAAGGGAGAGACCCTAAGGCTACTTCAGTTTTTCAAACTGCTAAAGAAATTGTACTTACTTTTTTCTCCCTTTGTTTCTGACTAGAATTATATCAACTCTATGAGTGAACACAGATTATTACAGACTAACTAGGGAGGTTGGTGGTTAATGTCTCTAGGTTGATAACTAAGCCAGTCCCCACCAAGGAGATAAAGTTTGCTTCTGAAGAAAAAATTTGAAATCGTGAGGTCTCTGAGCAGGAAATGGGCAACAGAGCCACGGCTGCCCAAGAGATGGGGAACTGCTAGGCGAACCAGTGTCAGTCTGGCCAGGCTCCAGCCGTTAATATGGAATGAATAAGGATTTTTCACTCTTTTCAGATTAGCTTTTATTTTAATGATTTTCCAAGTATATTCTATATCCCTGGAACCTTGCTCAAAAGTTGTGCATAGAATCCCTTGTTTTGCAATCTAGCTGCTAGGAAGAACCAAAGAAGTAGATTTGGAAGTAAAATATATTTAATTGAATTGCCTTTTGTTTTGACAGATGTTTTATACAGTACTTTGTCTGTTAAGAACAAGATGTTCCAATAAATATTGGATAAGTGGGAGAGAAAATTTACTACAAGGCCATAAATCAATTGGCAAGAGGTCATAAACTGCAAGATTGGTGCTCAAAGCATTTATTAGATTATCAGAATCTAAGATTGATCTGTAGCTTTATCTACCTTCCCCTATCCATCATTTTTATGGGACATGAAAAAGAGTTATAAAGGACAAATTGCATTTAAAAAAATTATAATGCAGGTTTTAGACAAAGCAGTGCCAGGATATGAAACTAGATTAAAATAAGTGATAAATCAAGAAAGATCTCCAAAATAGAAATATTTCTGTCACTTGCTAAGACGTAAGTGCCAGTTTAGTCGGGAATGAAATATTAAGATAAGAGAAATCATAGAAGTTTTAAAATACAGAGGGTCTAGAGATTGTCTCATCTGATACCTATCACTTTACAAACAAAGAAACGAAGGTCCACGAGGTTAAGGGACTTCTGCAATAGCACAGCTGGTTTGTAGCATCAAAGACCTTATTTCTGCTAAAGATAACGCAGAAAGTTTTGTAACTGGGCTTCCTTTTTGGAAAAATCTAATTTAGTAACAGAGAGTACATAAATTTAAGATATTTACCATGAATTCTTTGAGGACAGGAAAAGATTCTTTTTTTTTTTTTAAACTACATATTTCCTCAATATTTGCCTGTAGACTTCAAAGTCTGGAAGACTTTTCACACCGGAACTGTGTTTCCCTCTCACAGTGTGCTGGAGGTCCCAACCATAGGCCTGGTCCCAGCCTCCACATGCTATGGATGAGGCAAGGGAGGCATTTATCCCGCAACTGGGGATGGGAAATGCACACTGTTACTTGGGTGATCTGAGGCCTGTTTCCTTCTGGGCCAGGCAGGAAGGGCTCCTTCCTTCTCAAGAGGCGGGTCATACTAGAGGGAGGCAAGTGAGGCCCTGGGTGTGCCACTTAAGGAGGCACTCACTCTCAGCGCCATGCCAGTTCAGGGGCAGTCCTTACAGGCCCCTGATAGTGAGCGCCTTCTTAAATCTTATGTTCTAGAGCCTGGCTCACCAGGAAGAGGACATTTGCTTAAAGCAAAGGACAGCTGGAAGCCTAAAAGAGGAGAGAGCAAGAACAGGACTGCCCAGCTTCCTAAGTGCCTCCATGTTCTCCCCTTTCCAACCCACACCCAGGAGACACAATTCTGAGGAGACTCAAAGGTGAACACGACAAGGGATGCTTTCAGACCAATCAAGGAAGCAGACATGCAGTGTCTCACAGCACAGAGTGAATTTCACTCTATTCGTTAGTCTCAAGCAAAATGCTGTGGGGACACAGAAGAAAAGGTGAGGAAGATGAATTGAAAAAGTCATTGTGAAATATGAGTTTGGTATTTATAAAAGGAGAAGGAGAGAAGATGGGAGTATCAGATTCTGCCCAGCCACTGGGTTCTACTACGGCAGGGGAGAGGTGGGGTGGAAATGCCAAGGGGAGCCTGGGGAATGCAGAAGGCATGAAGCCTAAGCTGCTTCCAAACAGAAGGATCTACCAATCTTGAATGTGCTGCAAAGTGGAGCTCTGAATATAGGGTTCCCACATGAAATGCAAGACCCTCCAGTAAATTTGAATATCAAAGAATTAACAAATAATTTATTAATATAAGTATGTCACAAATATGGAACATTAGGACTAAAAAAACTTGCTTCCCTGGAATTCAAATTTAATTAGGTTTCCCGTTTTTGTATATATATATGTATATTATTTGCTAAATCTGGCTGCCTTATCTGAATAGAGCTGATGACAAAGTAAAGAGAGTGGAAGGAATGGAGGGTGATTGAGGAAGGGGCCTGAGCGGCTTTACTGGGAGGTCCGGGCTATCCCACTGCAGGGAAATCCTCTGCTCTAAAAGGAAAGTGGTAGAAAGAATCCTAGAACTGGAGGAGAGTTCAGAACAGTGGTTCTCAATCCAGGACACACATTAGAATGTCCCAAGAGAGCTCTTAAAAACCATCACTGCCTGAGTCCATCCTCAGAGACTCTGATTTAATTGGTTTCAGTGTGGCCTAGGTATTAACATTTTTTAAAGCTCCCTGGGTGGTTCTAATGTCAAACAGGGTTGAGAACCACTGCTCTGGAGACCACTAAGTCCTGTCCTCTGAGGCAGAGGGTCAGACAGAGCTGGGTTTAAGATTCAACTTTATCACTTCCTGGCTGTGACCTAAACTATGCCTGTTTCCCCCGAAGGCAGGGAGAATAACTGTACATTGTAAGGTTATTGTATAGATTGTTGCAGACTTCCAGTTAAACACGCAGATTGAGTGCAAGCATTTAAATCCATTCTATTCTGAAGCCCTACTGAAATGATAGTAGAAGAATAAAAATTTTACACCAACCCACACATCCACCCACCTACTAGAGTAGGGAAAGCTGGTTTGTAAGTGTCTGCAGATGGGGAGAAACTAATAAAAAGCAAGCCAAGTTACACCACAGAACCCCAAAAAGTTTCAGACAGGGAGGTAGCAGGGTGCTCTGCAAGTCAATCTAAGAGCTAGGCTGACAGCCAGAGGACTCATTAATCATGTGCATAGGAGGTAGACAGACCCCCAAACCCCTTCCCCCAACACTTGCATATGGTGGTCAACCCTCTAGAGAGAGAAATCAGAGAGGGATGGACACTGAAGGACACTGGTGGATATACAGTGAAAGTGGGAGGTGGCATTTAATTGAAATAGGGGGGTGGAGTGAACATGGCAGGCTGAACAGTGAGAGCCCCATAGTGTCCCCTGCGTACTGGCAGCTAGGGCTTCACCCCAAAGACAGGAGACTTTCTAAAGAACTTGACCAGCGCAAGAGGAGGATAGGTGCTGACATTAGGGGACCTCCCAAAGAAGGGCTGGGTGCCCCCATCACTCAAGGCCCACACGCAGGTCCTCCCCTTACTTTTTGTTAACTCACTAGAGATCCAAGACAGAAGAGATCAGAAGAGAGCCTCTAACATGCTAGAGAGATCAAAAGCAAATAAGGGGGGAAATAAGCACTTGAAAGAGAAGAACAAAACAGAAGAGAAACCTATAGTGAATATGAATAAGAACACAACAATAACCTAAGAGATCCAATATCTAATAGTTCTATAATGAAGATTTCCCACAAATCAAGACATACTTTTCTGTATTGAACAAATCCAACCAGTATAGCAACACTTGCCACACCTACACACACACACACACACACACACACACACACACAATCAAAGGGGAGAAATAATGTCAATTTCAAATTCATCACGGAATTTCAATATCCTAGGGACTTTAAAAAGTCTAATGTTGAGAAAAGGGGAGAGAGAGAGCACACACAAGAGCAAGAAAGAGAAGTCATATACAAAGGATTTGTGATCAGAGTGAAACCAAAAAGCAGTAAAGTCATTAATATCTTCAAATCCTAAGGAAAATGTTCTTCTGCTTAGAATTCTATATCCTGCCAAACTATGAATCAAGAGTGAGGTTTGAATAAAATCATCAAACTTGCAAGGTATCAAATTCTGCTCTTTTGTCACTTCCTTATTGGGTGGAATATGTGTTTTATCAAAACTTGAGAAAAAAAAAAAAGAGAGAGAAAACAAAGACATGGGATCCAGAAAAAAGATCACATATAAGAGTGAGGTAAAAAGAATTCCAGGATAAGAGAGAAGGTAAGGCTCAGGATGACAGCATGTGGCAGATCAAGATACCAGTCAGCCCAGAGTGGAACGGCACAGGGGATTCTAGCAGGAACATTCCAAATGAAAGTGAACTGAAGTTTACTTAATTTGTGTGACAATATGGAGAAGAGCTTAATGCTTCTGTTGGGAAATCTGAGACTCCTTTTTCTAGGCAGATAGAAAATCAAGCAATCAAATAAAGTGAGCATGAATTTCAAAGCAAATTCATGTCATATAGCAAATGACATGGAATCTTAGAATACTTCGGAAGCATTGTTAATAGAAAATACTGTTTACATTCATTACAATGTAAACACTGAATATTTAGTTAAAAATGGGGAGGATCAGAGGAGCAGAAATGTGACAGGGTGGATGGGTAAAGGAGCTGAACCACACCCTTTAATCAATAGATAGTGTGTATTTTTAAAATTAAGTAATAATATCATAAGCATCTGATTTAGAAATCTGGAGAGAAATAAATGAGAAGCAGCTAACGTAGTGGCTTTAGGAATGAGATAGGATTGGGAAGGGGATTGCTGTTTTTCATTATAAACCCTCTAGTTGTATTTTACTTTTTATATTATATACATGTATTTCTTTAATGTAGCTCCTCACACAGTGCTTTGTGTTGAATAATAGCTCAATGAATGTTGGCTGCTATTATCACATCCTAGATTGAAAACTGGACAATAGATATGTTGTAGCTTGCCTAAAACTTCCTCCTCCCCAAATAACAAGAAGCAAAACTAGAACTTCTTTATTCAAACCATTTTTGAAGGACATCCTCTGTGCCAGACTCAGGGATGAGCTACTCCCAGTCCATGAGTTTGTAGTCTGGTCAGGTTGGGAAGGAACAAGTGTGTACATAACAATTCCACAAATACATCTTGGTAAGTGCCACGTTATAAGCTTCCAATAGCAATGAAACCAGCCTCTAAGCAGATGACCCTCTCCATGTTGCAATCTTCATTCCAGTTATTGTTTTTCAGTCACTAAGTCATGTCTGACTCTTTTCGACCCCATGGACTGCAGTATACCAGGCTTCCCTGTCCTTCACTATCTCCCAGAGTTTGCTTAAATTCATGGCCATTGAGTCAGTGATGCTGTATAACCATCTCATTCTCTGCCGTCCTCTTCTCTTTTTGCCTTCAGTCTTTCCCAGTATCAGTCTTTTCCAATGAGTCACCTCTTCACATCAGGTGGCCTAAGTATTGGAGTTTCATCTTCTGCATTAGTCCTTCCAGTGAATATTCAGGGTTGATTTCCTTTAGCATTGACTGGTTTGATCTCCTTGAAGTCCAAGGGAATCTCAAGATTCTTTGCCAGCACCACAATTTGAAAGCATCAATTCTTTGGCACTTAGCCTTCTTTATGGCTCAGTTCTCACAACTTTACATGACTACCGGAAAAACCATAGCCTTGACTATATGGATCTTTGTCCAAAAAGCAAAGTGATGTCTTTGCTTTTTAATACACTGTCTAGGTTTGTCATAGTTTTTCTTTCAAGGAGCAAACACCTTCTAATTTCATGGCTTCAGTCACTGTCTGCAACGATTTTGGAGCCCAAGAAAATAAAATCTGTCACTGCTTCTAATTTTTCCCCTTTCTTCTTGCCATGAAGTGATGGGACTGGATACCATGATCTTCGTTTTTTGAATGTTGAGTTTAAAGCCAGGTTTTTCACTCTATTTCACCCTCATCAGGAGGCTGTTGAGTTCCTCTTCACTTTCTGCCACTAGAGTGGTATCATCTGCATATCTGAGGTTGTTGATATTTCTCNCCATGATCTTCGTTTTTTGAATGTTGAGTTTAAAGCCAGGTTTTTCACTCTATTTCACCCTCATCAGGAGGCTGTTGAGTTCCTCTTCACTTTCTGCCACTAGAGTGGTATCATCTGCATATCTGAGGTTGTTGATATTTCTCCCTGCCATCTGGATTCCAGCTTGTGATTCATCCAGCCCAGCATTTCACATGATGTACTCTGCCAGACTGGGTCATAAATTTTGAGGGCTATCCACCATGGACGCTAAATTTTAATACATGAGAATTTTAGGCTCTGGAGGTAATATATGTACTTCATCACACTTTTCTTTTTTATTTTCAACTTTTAGAGGAAAGCCTGTAGTCATGTTATAAAATGTACTGCAGCAGTCAGTAGGATTATTTGAGTCGCTTAGGTCATGGATTCTAGCTATTTTTTTACGTCAGTCAATTTATTCTTTGAGTTCTGCTTTGTTGAAGCATTATCAGCAAGCTTCTGGTCCCTTCCTAATTCACGGACAAACAAGAATTGAAGAACTTTGGTCAAAAAGCCTAGGGAGTCCCTCCTTTACTACCACTGGTGTCTTCTCTGGAGCTTGTCATGCTTCACAAGTCCACAGAACAGCAGTACTGAGGGCTGTAAAAGAGTCTTTCCTGAAAATAAAATAATAAAAAAATCAAGCTCAGCCGGATTCTGATTTAATAGTATCTGGCAAGCTAACTATATTATTTTTGAACACACAGACATAAATTTGAGATGAATAATAAAACTGAAGTATAACATGGACAAAGGAAATATAAAATTCACCTAATCTTCAAAAGAAATTCTATACTTGAATAATTAACTATGCTCTATTTATAAAACTAGAATAATTGAAAACAGGATTTTCAGTTGATTCATATAGCCTCTGAAATATTTATTATTGCAAGTCGAAAAGATCTGTCTGGGGTTTGTCACTGAAAATGTCTAAACTCAGTGTCCAGATGTTTATTTAAGTTGCTCCCACAGAGTTCTAATGTCAATAACAGGGGTTATCAGAGAGCATCGCTGTGTATCTTCCTTGACTAATATTCTCATTTCTTCTGCATCTTTGATGTTTTCTTTCATTAAGATTCCTGGCCCACATCCACAAAAATCTGCTGGGCTTGCATTAAAATTAGTCTGCAGACTTGACATATGATGATGCCCTATGTCTCCACAAAGATAATATTTATCAGCAGTTATCATTTTGGCATTACAATCAGCAGCATAGAGTCAATTTCAGAGAATAAAAAGGAATACAGAATCCAGATTTTAGAATGCCTAACTTGCAGATTCCAACTTCCTGCCTGTTCTTTTTCCCCTAATGTTAGATAAGGCAAAATTAGAACAAGCAATGAGATTTCTCACCACGAATCCATGTGCATTCATTCCATTTCTCTCCTTCAGCCTCTCTTACCCTGTCTTCTTTTGAAAAACTAAAGTGAGATGACTTTAAAATAAAGGAAAACAGACCCTCTGTCAAAACTCACTTCCTATAGTTTCTTCAGAAAAAGACACCTGGGAGAACATTTTAAAGACAGATGACAACCTTTCTCTTCATGAGAAAGTGGCAAAAGACAAATGCGTCTGTTCTTGAGCTGATCAGATGGGGATTCTATTTTTAATCAGCTGTACAAAAGAAACAAGTTTTAGAAGTACCTCCTTTCCAAAACTAACTAAATTTTCCTCAAATTGTTAAAGTACCTTGAACTCAAAGAAAGGAGACATGAGTAAATAAAGTTTATTTGAATATTCAAAAAAAAAAAACTTTATATCTGAAGCCTTGTTCAAGCTTATGGTGGAAGCTGCTGGGCAGATTAAAAGCAGCATGAAGTTAACACTACTTACCCACTGTTCACTGCACCAATTTAAAGAATTAAATCTGATTTGAACTCCAATACAATGTAGAGAAAAAAAATTGGCACTGGTGTGAAAAACCACTAATGATGCTAGACAGTGCCCTCTGGAAACCACTCCTGGGAACTGTGGATAGATTAATTAGAAGGTCTTATCTGTGGAAAAATCTCCATCTACATTGTAATCACGAGATTCATAAACTCATGAAATGCAACCCGAGAGGTAACTTCCTAGCACAAAGTAGGCGCTCAATAAATGTTTATTGGCTTTTCAATGAACATCTAGTCTAACATTTCTATATTAATAGGTATTAACATAAAATTGGATCTCCAGGCAAACACATTTGGGAAATGCTGAGTTAGATAAAGCTAAACAGGCTTTGCACTCTTGGATCTATCAAAGCCTTTAACATGCTAAGGTGATTTTGAATTCCTAGGGGAGAGTGAATGAG
Source organism: Neotragus pygmaeus (assembly GCA_006410875.1). NCBI lineage: Eukaryota > Metazoa > Chordata > Mammalia > Artiodactyla > Bovidae > Neotragus > Neotragus pygmaeus. The sequence goes on along the minus strand of SJYV01022910.1, from coordinate 977,181 downwards.
GAAGGGGGGCATGGTGCTGCACCTCCCAAACTCATCTTACCACCAAATTGCCTTTTTCTCAGAATTTCTGTTTTAAGAGACACATTTTTAAAAGACAACCGCAATCCTCTGACTTCATTTTAGAAACTGGACAATTCACATCTCCAGCAGTTAAGTGACTGGGCCAAGTGCTCAAGTCATTAACAGCAAAGCAGGAACTTTCTCCCCTCCCATTCTCATCTCCACATCTCCCTCTCCCTGCTACCCAAAATATCTTGATTTAAGAGCCTAGAACACTTCCTCTGAGCTCTTTCACTGCTTTCCTGCTAAGACATTTATTTTTGCTTTTATTGGAGCCCCAGGAGGACACCCTTATAAACCCGAAAGTTGAGATAATGCAGCATTACCTGGTGATGTTCTACAGTAACTTTAGCAAGACGTGGTCTCTTTTGAGAGATGAACATAAAGGGAGCAGTTATCTTTTTTTTTTGGAGGGAAGAGTAAGTAGAATTTATGCTTCCACCGCACTTCTTACATAGGTGATTGTTAGCATTCCCCACTAGACTGTTAATTGCAAGAGGTCAAGAAATTAGTGCTACAGTCTGCCAGTGCCTAGGAGCTTCTCGATGTTTGTGAACATGAGCTGAATAAATGAAGGATGGGAGAGGGACTTCGCTGGTGATCCAGTGGTTAAGATTTTACTCTTCCTATACAGGGGGTGCAGGTTCGATCCCTGGTCAGGGAACTAAGTTCCCACATGCCACTCACTGCAGCAAAACAATGAAGGAAGGAAAGAATGACAAAAGGGAGAAACCAACTGGCTCTGTCTTAAAGAGCTTCTCAGCTCTTGGAAAGAATGACTACACATCCCTCTGCCCACCAACACCAAAAGACACCAAGAGAAAAGTATATCCAAAGAAGATCCAGACAGGAACCAAGGGGAGGCCAGGCAGAACGGTCCCCAGGGAGCCTCTCGGGATGCAGTTCACCTCTAGGGTTTCACAAGACGAGTTACCAACGCAGTATAGCCAGTAACTGCTGACCCTTTGATCGAAGTTAGCAAACTAGCTTTGTGTCTTACGTTGTCCTTATTTTTAAAGTATAGAATTTAGTTTGGGGAGGGGGCTACATAACAGGGATGTACATCTGATGCACCAAAAATGAACGGTAAGAGTAATCTGTGGGAAGCTGACTTTGCCTGAAAATCTGGAAATGGGCAAGGACTGTACTTAGATCATTCCTCCGTGTATAATTCAGGTCAAGCCCTCTAGTGGTGGAAGTCCACAGCATGGTTCTTAAAGGGCCTTCTAGGTGGGAAGGATTGCTTATGGAAATTTCTGGATGACCACTGTCCCTTCCTAGTCCCAGACTGTGTCAATGTGAATTTTCCCTCAGATTTTTGAATGAAGAAAAAAGCACCTTTTAACATGAATAATTTGCACAATGCTTCTGTATGTAAATTCTTCTGGAAAGAAAGGCATGAGTCCAATCTCCAGAGCTCTTCCATTTGGGTCCTGGACATGCCAAACCAAAATTCTTGAAAAATAGATGTGGTTAAGAGCATTTAAGCAATCTGTATATCATCTATGCTGTTCTCATTTAAGGGGCCAATATTAAGGGTTAAAACTTTCTCTTTCTTCTTAAAAATCAGTTTCACACAAAGGGAGCAGTAACACAGAGAGACACACACCCCTGAACTCAGCCCAGGTATGTGTGTTTCTGGGACACAGAGAGGGAGCAGTTCCATGGGAAGGAATGTGGCAGGACCCCCTGATGAAAAAGCCCATCTGGGACTTGGGAAATCTGGATTCAATTCTTGGCTCCGTCTCTAGCTCACCACATAATTAAGAGGGCAAATCGGTAATCTCTCTGTCCTTCACTTTGTCCTCTTTAAAATGATAGTGTCTGGCCTCTCCCCACATCTCAGGAATGCCTTGTCAGCAGATGCTGGGAGTGGAGCCTGTGGAGCCAATTAGCTGTAGGCAGCGGGGCCCTGTGCCCAGCCCCAGCGGCCCCTCCTGCCCCTGCCTGTCTCACAAATTAATGTCTTTGGTCACACGGAGTCTGCCTGTGAGAGTGTGAATGAATTTCAGACCACTCAGAGCTCTTCCTTTCAGATGACAAGGTAAAATAACATTTCATTTGTGAAGCACAGATCTGGTTTCACTGTATAAAAATAATATTCCTGTCATGAAAAGAAGACCTGATTAGGCACATGCAGAGAAGGGACCTATTCCAGAAAGAGGGGTGTTCTAGGTTTTGATCTAGCAGCTGTGACCTTGGACACACCCCCTATAATAAGAGTTACTGTTTCCTGGGTGCTTACAATATGCTGGGAAACATACAAGTATAAACTCATGTATAAGCATTTTTGGCATATATACAGTAAGAGCTCAATAAATGTTGTTAGCTACTGGTACTAATGGGGCTTCCCAGGTGGCTCAGTGGTGAAGAGCCTGCCTGCCAATGCAGGAGACACAGTAGATGCAGGTTTGATCCCTGAGTTGGGAAGATCTCCCCGGGAAAGGAAATGACAACCCACTCCAGTATTCTGACCTGGAAAATTCCATGGACAGAGGAGCTTGATGGGTTAGAGTCCATGGGGGTCACAAAGAATCAGACACAACTTAGCAATTAAACAACTAGAGCAACTAGCACTATCATCTAATTTTGTATCCCAGCAACCTTATGGGATCGGTCTTACGGTTATTCCCATTATGGAGATGGGAAACCCGAGGGATAGAAGAGCAACTGCTATAATGCCTTGCCCAAATCATTTTCAGGAGTGAGCAGTGTATTCCTCAGGCTGCTGGGAGTGCTTTCAGACTAGGGCCTCTAAGGGGACTCTGCCTGCTGCAGAAAAGGGGGTCACTCAAGGCCAGGCTCCTCTCCAGGGGCAGCCCACATCTGGTGGCTGACCATGCATGGCACTGAGGTCTGGCCTCCAGTATTCATTTCTGAGGGCTGCCATAACAAATTACTACAAACTCAGTGGCTCAAAACAAGGGGAGTTCATTCACTCACAGTTCCGGAGGCAGGAATCAAGGTGTCAGCAGGCTGGTGCGTGCGGCAGGCTCTGAGGGAGTCTGTTCCAGCCTCTCTCCTAGCTCCTGCTGGCAATGCCAGTATGCCTTGGCTTAGAGGTGCCTTTCTCTCCAATCTCGGTCTCTGTTTTCACCTGGCCTTCTCCCCTGTGTGTCTGAGTGCTGAATCTCCCCCTCTTTTCTCTTATGAGGATGCTGGTCATTGGATTTAGGGCCCCAAATGCAGGATGACCTCATCTCAAGAGCCTTAATTTCATTTGCAAATCAGGTCACAGGTTCTGAGGGACAGAACGTGGATATATCTTTTTGCAGCCACTTTTCATTCAGTCCTCTAGACCCTGCATAGGGAAACTGCTCTTCAGGGTCACCCAAGCATCCAGCAAGGTCACCTGAGCCTTTGGTGACCTCCCAGCTTCTCCCCACAACTCACCCTGTGTCCTACTCATCCCTTCCATAGGTGCTTCTTTCAGGAAGCTGCCTAATCGATGTCCTGCCCACTAATCACCTCAGTGTCAGCAACAATAGTGTTCATTTCAAAGTCTCCCCAAACTTCTATCTGTGACTCGTATTTTTAATTCCTTTAAATTTGAATCCAATTCTGCATTGTTCCATGAGTTCCTCTGTTGTTGTTTAGTTGCTAAGTCGTGTCTAACTCTTTGCAACCCCATAAAGACTGCTGCACACCAGGCTTCCCTGTCCTTCAGTATCTCCCCAGACTTTGCTCAGACTCATATCCATTGAGTCGATAATGCTATCCAACCATCTTATCCTCTGTCACCCCCTTCTCCTCCTGCCTTCAATCTTTCCCAGCATCAGAATCTTTTCCAACATGTCAGCTCATCAGGTGGCCAAAGTATTGGAGCTTCAGCTTCAGCATCAGTCCTTCCAAAGCATATTCATGATTGGTTTCCTTAAGGATTGACTGGTATGATCTCCCTGCTGTCCTAGGGACTCTCAAGAGTCTTCTCCAGCACCACAGTTTGAAAATATCAATTCTTTGGCACTCAGCCCTCTTTATGATCCAACTCTCATGAGTTCTTCTGGCCAGATATTAACCACCTTCTCACAGTTTCTCTGACATTCTGAATTCTCCTGCCTCCTGGAATTTTCTAATGCTACATCTAACCATCTCCCCATCCCGCCAGTCCCCACCCCACCCAAGGGTCAAAGCCTAGTTCAAACTCCCTCCTTCACAGAGTCTTCCTGGTCCTCCTGTCTGAAAGGTCCTTGGTCTCTCTTAGTCACTTAGCCCTATATTTTTGTTGTGTCTTTTTAAAAACATTTACTTATTTGGCTGCGCTGGGGTCTCAGTTGTGGCACACGGGATCTTAAAGTTGCAGCATGCAAACTCTTATTTGCAGCATATGTAATCTGTAATAGTTCCCCAGTCAGGGATTGAACCTAGGCCCCCTGCATGGGGAGTGCAGAGTCTTAGCCCCTGGACCATCAAGGAAGTCCCAGCCCTGTATACTTTGGATAAGAATTATTTATACACGTGTCAGTTCTACAAGATCCGTAAGGGCAGAATTTGAGTCCACTTAGAGGCTGCTGCCTGTCAGGCCTGGCCCTCCCCTTCTCTTCGGTGCTTCCCACATTTCTGTCACTGGTCCTTTCTCTTCCTGCTCTGCACTCTCTCTGGGCATAGAATCTATGGGTTCCAACAACCCCGTCTTTATGGAAAGGCCTCATCCTTGGCCTCCAGGACAACCAGCTTCCCAAGGATTAAGCTTGCTTTCCAGTGGCCCACTAGACATGTCTGCAAGGACCCCCACAGGGACAACTCCAAAGCCGAGTGTTTATCTTATCATCCCTTCAATTCTGGTCTCTTCCTGGACCAGTTTCTCCACTGGCTCCCAACCTTAAGAACCATGATGCAACAGAACAACCCCAATTACTGAAGGGAAGTCTAGTTCTTTTGAATGCTGCTGCCTCTTGATGGGTGAAGTTAGGATCACTTCTGAGGACAGAGGGCAAAGCCATGCCCCCTGGGAGGGCTCAGCTTGGCAGCCTGGCTCTTCTGTTCTCTTTTGCAAGGCAGTGACTCAGAGGGTGGAGGACAGGTGTTTGTGTGGAACAGATCTCCCCTCAGAGAGACAGGCTGGATGCAGGAAGAAGAGCTAACAGTTGTTGTAAACTTAGGACTATCTCATCCTCACCATAAGCCTCTGACTATGACAATATTCCTATTAATCTCCCTTTTCAGACAAAGAGGCTTACAGCTGTTAAGCAACGTTATCCTGGGAGTAAGTGGCAAGTCTGAGCTGCTGGCTCAGGCTGGTGTCGAAGTGCCACACAGCCCTCTGGGGAGGTGGTGGCTTTGAAATGTGGGACTCGAGACCTGGACAGGAGCGAACCACGAAGGACTGTTGCCTGGGCTGTGCTTATGTTCTTTGCCCCCTGTTCCCCACTGTCATTGTCATCTCTTCTTATTGAGGAAAATGTCTGTGAAAGGCACAGCCTGTCGCAGCTCTAATGTCAAGACCAAGGGAAGGGTCCACCCTGGCGGTGCAGGGCTTGGTGACAGGATCTCACTTCTTCCCCCATCCTCAACAGTCCCCCAGGAATGCAGGGCACTGGCTGCTTGGAATCCCAGCAAGCAGGGCACACAGGTGGGGCAGCATGGGAAACTGAAAAGGGCACTTAGAGAAAAACAGAAGCAGGCCTTTACAGTGTGTGACCTTGAGAACTTCTCTCCCTCACTGATCCTCTGTTTCCTTCTCTGGAAAACACTGGAATCACCATACTTCCCTCCCAGGACATGGATGAGAAGCAAGTGAGACCACAGATGTGAAGCCCAGACCTAAACAACACATGACCCAGGGTGTTGGCATCAGGATCACACGCAGGAGCAAGGGGGCCCTCAGGCTTGTGCAGAGGGTGGCTTCCAAGCCCCCTGCTTCTGCCTCCATCTGCTCATTTTCTCCTCTCACTTCTTTCATTTGCTCTCTCATTCAGTTACAAGATATTACTGAGTGCCCACTGTATCTGGTATGGTTCTGGGTCCCTGGGGAGATAGCAATAAATCAAACAAATAAAAATCCCTACCTTCATACTCCAGTGGGATAAATAAGGCCATAGCACACAGGAACACACACAATTCTATGGAGGAAAGAAAAAGCAGCTAAGGGGAGTCATTTTATACTCATTGGCTTCCCTGATCAGGAGACATTTGGGGAGATACGCATAGGAAATGAGGAGCCAGGCCAATCAGTGTCAAGGCAGAGAGAAGAGCTGCGTGAAGGCCCTTAGGTGAAAGTGCTCTGCACACTTTAGGACACCAGCAAGGAGGCCTGGGTACCCCTGTCAGTTACTGAGCGTGGGCTCATGTGCAGCTGTGTAGGTTACCAAAAGGAATTTTGCTTCTTTTCTGAGTTGGGAGACACTGGAGAGTGCATGGGGCAGAAAAATGACTTGATCTGATGATGACTTTAAAAGCTCATTCTGGTTGCTGTATTGCAACACCTCTGTGACATGGGCAAAGGTAGAAGCAGGGACAAAAGGTAGGAGACCCCACAACAGTCAGGCAACAGAGCACGCTACCTCCCTGGACCGCCAAGTCCTACTTTCCTCAAGATTTCTGTGACAAGACATGCATCTGGGGAGATGCTGACCCATTCCACCTCCCTCATTTTATTCTTCAGTTTGTGGATGTGGTGTATCACAGTGTTGGGTTTGCAGATATTGAAAAATCCTTGCATCCCTGGTTTGAATCCCATTTGACCATGGTGTATGATCTTTTTAATGTGTGTTGGATTCGGATTTCTAGTGTTTTGTTGAGGATTTTTGTATCCATGTTCATCAGTGATATTGATCTGTAGTTTTCCTTTTTTGTGGTATCTTTGTCTGATTTTGATCAGGGTGATGGTGGCCTCGTAGAATGAGTTTGGAAGCTTTTCTTCCTCTGCAGTTTTTTGGAACAGTTTCAGAATGATAGGTGTTAACTCTTCTCTAAATGTTTGATAGAATTCACCTGTGAAGCTGTTGGATCCTGGACTTTTGTTTGTTGCCAACTCCTTCATTTTTGCCTTTACATACTGTAAAAATAAGGTTAGATAGCATCACCAACTCAGTGGACATGAACTTGAGCAAACTCCAGGAAATGGTGAAAGTCAGGGAAGCCTGGCATGCTTCAGTCCATGGGGTAGTAAAGAGTCAGACAAAATTTAGTGACAATGGCAACAACCCTCATTTTAGAAACTGGAACACTCAAGACCCAAAAAGTTAAGCAACTTGGCCAAAAATATTCGTTGTGTTAAGAACAAAACTACCACCACCACCAATGTATTCTGATTCCTCACCTGAGAGTCCAGGACTCACCCAGAGCACTCTTGTTGCAGCAGAATATGAGTATGCAATTCAGAGCTGGAGATAAGAGCTTGGGGGTCATGATGTATCAACAGGCTGCAAAACGACAAGGCAGGATGAGATCACCAAGGGAGTGAGCATAGGCAGAGAAGAGATTCAAGGAGAGAACCTTGAGCATTTCAGTGTTTCATGACTCATGCTGAATTAGCAACATGAAGGCCCCTGGTAGCTTCAACAGTTTTTTGGGGAGAACTTTGTGAGTAGACCCTTGATTGCAGTGGGTTCATGAGAAAATGGGAGGAGAGGAGTTGAAGACAGTGAAAGACATCACTCTTCCAATTTACACTTCATGCTGCCCCTTAACTCTTCTGGCCTCCCTTCCATCCTGTCCTTCTCCATTCTCCTTTTCCTCTCTTCCCTTCCTCAAAACTTGCCTGTTTCATCTCCCATTCCCTGACGTTCTACTTTCCTCCAAGAAAAAGCCATCTAATAAATGGACATCCACTGAGAGATAAATTAATGAGTTTATTGACATTTTGCTATCTTCAAGATAATGTATATTCTAACATAGAACTCTGACAGATAAACAGATTTTTGCACTAGAGGAAATCATGGCAGCTAGATTGGAGGAGGGAAAAGACACTGAAGCATGGACCCCAACCATCATTATCCAATAGCTACGTTTGACCTGCACCATTTGCAGATCTGAAATTTTCCATTTTGAAATAAACTTTAATACTGAGAAAATGGCACAGAACATTAAGGTCATTGTTGAGAGCATTGCTAGTCCAGGTACATATCAAGACACACCATGGGTCTCCACTAGTTGTGAAGTATGCTAGGTACTATGTTATTATAACAAAGTTCCAAAGTCAAAATAGTTTCCTTTAGTTCGTAAATTATCTGAGGGACCCCCATACTAATGAGGATCTCAGTGTGTTGTCTTCAGAGAGGATAAAGGCCAAGTGGAGTTACTTCTTGAACACTGAGACCTGCATGTAACCCACAGCCATCTAGACTTCCTCTCTGGATAAGACCAAGCAGTGGGTGCTACGAAGAGCAAGGCCAGCCACACCCTGGACAGCAAAATAAACCATTATTTTGTATGATTAAAAAGCCAGATGAAAGAGGCCATCTGAGAAATGATAGCAACAAGGCTAACAAAACCAGAGACTTTACCAATCTGGCAAGGAGGACTCTCTCCTCCATTCCATATGTGACCACTTCGTTGAAGGTATTGATCACAGAGATGGCTCAGCAGCACATAAGGGAGGTACAGACAGCCTGCCTGCCAAAGGACTGAAGGGCCAGAAGATTTAGGAAGCTCTGAGAATTCCTCCTTGTTCCCAGAGAATCAGAGAGAATCAAGAAGTGCAAAATTTAGCTGACTCCTTGCTGTAGTCACAGTCACTTTATTAATATCTTAATTCAAATAGAATTTAAGGGAGAAGGAGATTAAATGGATTAATGGAATCAAAAGTCACAAACTTAAACTTATAAATAAATCATAGGAATGTAATATACAGCATGGTGACTATAGTTAAAAATACTGTATTGCATATTTGAAAGGTCCTTAAAAAGTTAATCCTCAAAATTCTCATTGTACACAAAAAACTTTTTGCAATTGTTTACAGAAATTGATGTTGTGTGTGTGTGCATGTGTGTGCTGTCATGTCCAACTCTTTGGGACCCCATGGACTATAGCCCACCAGGCTCCTCTGTCCATGGAATCTTCCAGGAAAGAATACTGAAGGGGTTGCCATTTCCTTCTCTGGGGGATCTTCCTTACACAGGGATCAAACCTGCATCTCCTGCATTGGCAGGCGGATTCTTAATCAGCTGGGCCACTGGGGAAGCCTGAGATGGATGTTAATTAGACTTAATGTGGTAATCCTTTGACCCTGTATACAAATATTGAGTCATTGTTCATTTGTTAAGTCATGTCCAACTCTTTGCGACCCCATGGGCTGCAGCATTCCAGGTTTCCCCGTCCTTCACTATCTCCCGGAGTCTGCTCAAACTCATGAGCATTGAGTCAATGATATCCAACCATCTCGTCCTCTGTTGCTCCCTTCTCCTTCTGCTCTCAATCCTTCCCAGCATCAGGGTCTTTTCCAATGAGATGGCTCTTCACATCAGGTGGCCAAAGTATTAGAGTTTCAACATCAGTCCTTCTAGTGAATATTCAGGGTTGATTTTCTTTAGGATTGACTGGTTTGATCTTCTTGCTGTCCAAGGGACTTTGGACATTGTTGTATGGCTGAAACTAATTTCATGTTATGTTAATTATACCTCAATTTTTAAAAAAGAATTCTCAAAGAATGTTCATCTGCTTCATAGAAGCCATTTGACTTCCTGGCATTTTTATTAATGATGTTGATTAACCAGCAATGACAGTCATACCCCAAACTGAGATTTCACAGAGGGACTGGTGAGAAGTTTGGTGAGCCAGTGAAAGTCAACCTTCTGATGACTAAAAGAAGAGTGTGAGAGTGGAGACATTCAGAACAGACCAAGTTACACAGTGAAAATGAAAAATAGGATAACCCTTATAAATAATGTTAAGTAAATTATCTATTTTTAGTTTATTTTTTATATATTATCCATTTTATTTCAAGAAAATTAGTCATTGAGCCTAGTTGCCATAGTTAAGACTACAGTAAAGAAATTAAAGATGCCTATAATTTTAGAAAATACATTTCTGGCCTTGTGCTTTTTCTATAATTTTACACAAATGTGCTACGGAATTAATTATAAGCAGACTCCACACTGGGTTTCCCGGGTGGCACTGGTGGAAAAGAACCTGCCTGCCAATGCAGGAGACACAAGAGACATGGGTGCAATCCCTGGGTCAGGAAGATCCCCTATAGTAAGAAATGGTAACCCGCTCCAGTATTCTTACCTGGAAAATCCCATAGACAGAGGAGTACGGTGGGCTACAGTCTATAGGCTCGCAAAGAGTTGGACACGATTGAAGCAACTTAGCATGCAAGGCACAGACTCCACATTAAGGAGACAGCATGGGTAGTGCAGAAAGGATTGGTTCTGTCAAAAGCACCTGCACGCCCATAGGCAACCCTCCACGCTTCTCTGTGCCTCGATTTCCCCAGTTATGAGATATGGAAAAATAATGCCTAATTTTTGTTACTTCCTTGCTTAAGAACTAAAGATGTTAATTTGTGATAAGATTTGTCTTCTATTACCAGTCACAGTTTGCTAATGTGCTTCATTTTAACCCTCCTAAGTGTAGCTGAGATGGTTCAGATGTTAAAGAATCCACCTGCAATGCAGGAGACCTGGGTTAGATCCGTGGGTCGGGAAGATCCCCTGGAGGAGGGCATGGCAACCCACTGCCGTGTTCTTGCCTGGAGAGTCCCCATGGACAGAGGAGCCTGGCGGGTTACAGCCCATTGTATCGCAAAGAGGGGGACATGACTGAGTGACTAAGCACACACACTGAAGGGGAGACTCCTTTATTTAAAAATCTAAGTAATCAATAGAAGATACACTTTCATTTTTACAACATAAGCACTGGAAGGGCTATTTAACTCCATACAAATATATGTGGTACTGATTGAGAGATTTGCTGTATTTACTAGCAATATTTTCAGACAGAGTTTATAAGCACCAAGCTGAGTCTCCATCTTTCAAAGAGCTTTTTTTGTATACTCCAAGGACCTGATTTACAACTCTCATTCTTTTGCTTTAATAATGTGAAGTTTTTCCATACGAAACTGGGTCTCTCCTTAGCTCAATGTCCTAATTTCCCCTTGTCAAAATAGCTTTTTAGGGAGTCTCTATTGTTTTCAGTTAATTTTAACACTAAATTAAAAGCTTCATATGGTGGTGATTTTAAAACATTTTGCTTCAGATGCCAAAAGAAACCTCCTAAACTACTTCAGTCATAATTGTTACCATCGTTACAATAAGGTTTTCATATAGACCCTTTTAGACCTCAAAGTGTTCTATAAAGACCACACTTTGAAATTTTGTTCTCTCAAAACATACCCCATACGTTAGATAAGGGGTCATTGACCTCATCTTACAGACTAAATAGTCAGGAGAGGACAGAACTTCCCACTGGATTCAAAGGAAATAGTGGCATTTAAATCCTAAATCTAATAATCTAATGCTATTCCAGTGGCTTAGCCTCTTTTGGGCCTTTTTTTAATTCCAAGTTTTCTAAAATCATCTGGGAAGTAATAGATCATATTTAATTGTTCAGGCTTTTATGCTGTGCTCCGAATCGCTTCTGATTTGTGGTCTGGCTCTAGTTCAGTATTATCCAACACGAGGTTGATTTCATCAGCCCTGTATCAAAGCTTCCTCACTTTAGCCAGAAATTAAAATAATAGCTGTGAGTTTCCCCTGCCTGTCATACAGCTAGTCAATAATGCCATTTGCCGTATTTTGTAGATGATTCTATAGGCTCCTCATAAAAGCGGGATATGGAACTCTCCTTTATTTAGCATACGCACGCTCAACTTCTCCTACACAAAGACATAATCTTTTCTTTTTAAACAACTTTACTTCCTTTTAGTGTTACAAATTGTCATGAAGCCTGTAAAGGGTCACCTGCCAGGTTTACCTGGTCCTCTAAATAAAGCCCATGATATCTGATGTCATTTTCTCTCACATCTTTTCTTTGATAAAGGTTTATGAACCAACTACCAACGAGGAGGAAAGGATCAAGATACCATCAGTGGCCAAAATGGTCACACAGTGATAAGATGCTTAAACATAAAACATTCCAAATGCAAAAATTATCAGAAGGAAAAAATCTCTTTTGTAGTTTAAGTTATAGAGACAGGACAAATATCCCTAGAGTAACCTGAGCTCTTGCTTAGCATTAGCACTTTTTAAAGCCCATACATAACCTTGATTTGTGGCATTCATGTGCAAGGCCATGTGCTCCAGCGCCCAGAAATTTTGAGCATCGGGTTCTTTTCTTGGCTGCCTCTGAGTGCCCTTGAGAAAATGACTTCAACATCCCTGTTACAGGAAACAGAGATAATCCCACAAGCTATCTACCTCCCCCTTGACTCAACAGCTCCTGGCTCCCCAGAGAATGTGATATGGATCAGAGCCAGGTCCTATGAAAATGAAAATTGCCCTATAGATGACTATTATATAATGTGATTAATCCTCCTAACCTCTTCCCTAGAGTAGGTAAAGCCCCAAACTTTAGCACTTAACTTTCTTCTCTTAATATAATCCCTTGAAAATCGAAGGTAAGAGTTCATGACTACAGACTCACTTAATTTTTCCTGGTTTAAACCGAACTTTGATATCTTTTTTAAAAATTCTTTCTTGCAAAACTACACAATACTTTAGGTATTCACACTATAAAAAAAGTCTTGTGAATTTTCTATTTAACTTGTATAGACTAAAAGTAATAACCTAGTTGAAAGTGTGATTTAGTTTATGAATGGCAAAGGTTCAGATCTCCCGAGTCTCAAAATACAGAAGTAAAAATATCAGAATATCAAGCATTTTTCAAGAATGAGTAGAGATTTGTACTACCAGTGAGATTTGCACTATGTTGCTTCCTTTTATGTAACATGGCAAGCTGATTCTAAAATTTAAATTTAAAAATGATCTAATTGTAAATTATCTTTTGGTAATAATTACAAAAAGCAAAAGAAACAAGGAAATAAGTTGCTTTGTTTCTCTTTCCAAATAAATAAAATTAAAAACGCAAAGGCCCCAAAACAGTCAAGCTACTCCCGAACATGATGATAGGCTTTACACCAGACTTGTCATAAAGCTATCGCAAATAAAGTGGCATAATATTAGCACAAACACATTAATGGACTGGAGAGACAGAGAAGACCCAGAGAGGATCACAGAAATATATTCTGTGCATGGCATAGACTGGTGCTTACTGCATGGCAGGAGGGTACTGCACAGTGCCAGATCAGTGGCTACACAGAAGGACCCTTCCTCACACAGTCACAGATACCTCCCACAGGAAGTCAAGCATAACATAGTAAGAAAGGCAAATTTTAAAAGCATTATTTAAATGAAAAGATTTTTTTTAATAGTATTTTCATGAATTCAGGGTAGGAAAACATTCCTTAAGAAAAGATACAAAGGACACTAGACATAAAAGATGAATATATTTGTCATTAAAATGAAGAATTTTTATTCATCAAAACACCATGAAGATGATGAAAAATAACCAGAGGAGAGGATATTTACAACAAACTCAATAACCATTAGTACGAAGAATGTATACAAATCAATGAGTAAGATGGCTGACACACGCACACAACAGAGNATTTGTCATTAAAACGAAGAATTTTTATTCATCAAAACACCATGAAGATGATGAAAAATAACCAGAGGAGAGGATATTTACAACAAACTCAATAACCATTAGTACGAAGAATGTATACAAATCAATGAGTAAGATGGCTGACACACGCACACAACAGAGACAGGTTTTGAATGGGCACTTTTCAAAAGAGGAAATCCAGTGACCAGTAAACATGTGGAAGATGCTCAAGGGCTGTTTCTAATTAGAGAAATGCAAAATAAAAGCACAGTTAATGTCTNCTCCTTGCAGTCAAGGGACTCGCAAGAGTCTTCTCCAACACCACAGTTCAAAAGCATCAGTTCTTCAGTGCTCAGCTTTCTTTATAGTCCAACTCTCACATCCGTACATGACTACTGGAAAAACCATAGCCTTGACTAGATGGACCTTTGTTGACAAAGTAATGTCTCTGCTTTTCAATATGCTGTCTAGGTTGGTCATAACTTTCCTTCCAAGAAGTAAATGTCTTTAATTTCATGACTACAATCACCATCTGCAGTGATTTTGGAGCACTCCCCCCAAATAAAGTCAGCCACTGTTTCCTGCTATTAACATGCTCCAATTAAACTGTAAAGTATATTATGGTAAATTTCAAAGGCCATAACATCTTACTTTACTTTTATTAGGAGATTTTTCTTAAGAGCTTTTGCTGATTTGTGTGATTGAAGAATGGAATTCACCATTCTAAAGTATTGTGTCAATTCTAGAATAGATAAGACTGGCTTCCAAGTCTTTATTCACTATACATTTTCTTGGGAATTGATTTTGCATAGCGTAAAACTCAATGATGTTTGTATGATAATATTCCCATTAAATAAATGAAAGTATATTCTTGGCAGAAAGTAAAAATCAGAATTTCTCAATCATGCCACAGAAGGGAAATTGGAGTGGAAGAAAATGTGTTATAATTCCTGATTACCCAAGAGACTCACAAAATTATTAATTGGCAAATGTGTAGTGCAAAATATAAAAGCTCTGTGTTGGAAGACACTAGAAAGAGCAGCATCTCTAGGTTTTCATTATTTAAGTGACTATATGTTTACTAGGAGGGTCTTCCCAGGTGGTGCTAGTGGTAAATAACCCACTTGCTAATGCAAGAGATTTTACGAGACATGGGTTTAATCCTTTAATCCTTGGTTGGAAAGATCCCCTGGAAAAGGTCATGGCAACCCACTCCAGTATTCATTCCTGGAGAATCCCATTGACAGAAGAGCCTAGTGGTCTATAGTTCATAGTGTCGTAGAGAGTCAGACACGACTGAAGTGACTTAGAATACACACATGCACACATGTATTTACTAGGAAGGCTCTGAATAAACTTTTCTAATAAAAGGGGATTTATCTAATTATTTTTTTGTTGTCAAATAGAGATTTTATACACTGGGAGCATTATAATAATTAATATGGGCATTATAACCTCTATTGTGAATGAGCTACAATTAAGAAACCTTTGATTTTAAAAATTATCTAAGTCTTCAAAATTGCAAATTTTTAGAAAAGTTTTTATAAGGAATATTCATAAATATGTAGAGTGGTAGTGAAGGTTATGATTTAACTAACCAGCAAACACAGCTAAGGCAAAAGTACATAGCTATAATATTTATAATACAAGGATTTATATTTCTCTTGTGACAAAATACATTTCTGTTATGATACAGTTGTAAAAGAACTACTATTCTATTTTTGTAGAAGGTGAAACTGAGTCACACAGAGGTGTGTGTCCTGCTTTATGTCACACCAGTCAGAGGGAAGCAATAAATCTAGCCTAGGGCTTCTGCCTTCAGTTCCAGTCACAAACCCTTTTCAAAAGCTTCTTTGTAGAGATATGACTTTTAAATCAGACAGCTGGAGATCAGTTCCTCCTTAGCTGTCAAGTTGCGAGCTGCATGTTTTCCTGCCTGAATTGTTGACCTCACTTAGAACAGAAGCCTTGTAAGAGAACTGCCCTTCTCTAGAACTCTTGCGAGGAAAACATGGGGCCTGGCAGGGAAAAAGTCTTGGTGAGTCACCTTAAAAGATGTAAACAGAATTTTCAAGGGTATGGAGAGCTAGCATAAGAATTTTCTTTTGAAATTTTGCTGTATTTATAAGACAGACATCTGTGTGTGTGTGTGTGTATGCACACATACATACAAATACATATATTTTTTCTTTAAATAAAATGTAAATGCCTTATCTCCCATGTTAATGAAGGTGCGAATTTAAAGCTCCTGAAGTATACAATGGAAATTAAACTTAGTCAAAAGAGTCTGCCTGAGCAATAATTACAGATGCTAGATAATCACTCACTGGCTCCCAGGATTTTTCACCTGCTCATTCATTCCTGAAATGCCTTAATAGGAGTAGGACCACCACATGTACGCTGGGAGCTGAAGTGGGTGAAGCCTCTACCGAGGAGTGAAACAGTGGCCTTGACTTCTGACCAGAGTAAATGCCTGAGTGAACATTATCTCCAGAAGATCGTTTATGCTTTGCAGGGGATATGAAGTATAGTGGGCCTTGCCCCCTCAAGATCTGGGTACAGGAATGCCACAGAAAGAGGGAGGAGACTTAGGCAACCCAAGGTGCTAAGGCCACGTTTAGGGGACTTGCCAATCTTGTTCTGCTAAACTCTTGTTGCTTATTCTCTACCTCCTCTTGCTCTTTCTGCTCTCTTATACCTGCTCCTTCCCCTTTTCCTTGTCTTCTGGCCTTGGCATTTATGTACCACTTATTACCTAATTGGCACTGTGCTAAACACTTGACATGTTTACCACTTCATCTGATTAATCAGATTTTTATCTTAGTGTAGTTAGTTGGAGCCTAACTCTAGATTCAGCCAGTTCAGTTCAGTTCAGTTCAGTCGCTCAGTCGTGTCCGACTCTTTGCGACCCCATGAATCGCAGCATGCCAGGTCTCCCTGTTCATTACCATCTCTCGGAGTTCACTCAGACTCGCGTCCATCGAGTCCATGATGCCATTCAGCCATCTCATCCTCGGTCATCCCCTTCTCCTCCTGCCCCCAATCCCTTCCAGCATCAGAGTCTTTTCCAATGAATCAATTCTTCTCATGAGGTGGCCAAAGTACTGGAATTTCAGCTTTAGCATCATTCCTTCCAAAGAAATCCCAGGGCTGATCTCCTTCAGAATGGACTGGTTGGATCTCCTTGCAGTCCAAGGGACTCTCAAGAGTCTTCTCCAACACCATAGTTCAAAAGCATCAATTCTTTGGCGCTCAGCCTTCTTCACAGTCCAACTCTCACATCCATATATGACCACAGGAAAAA
>SJYV01022910.1:821142-955912 GCA_006410875.1 Neotragus pygmaeus | reverse complement strand
GCAAAGTAATGTCTCTGCTTTTCAATATGATATCTGGGTTGGTCATAACTCTTCTTCCAAGGAGTAAGTATCTTCTAATTTCATGGCTGCAGTCACCATCTGCAGTGATTTTGGAGCCCAAAAATATAAAGTCTGACACTGTTTCCACGGTTTCCCCATCTATTTCCCATGAAGTGATGGGACCAGATGCCATGATCTTCGTTTTCTGAATGTTGAGCTTTAAGCCAACTTTTTCACCCTCCTCTTTCACTTTCATCAAGAGGCTCTTTAGCTCCTCTTCACTTTCTGCCATAAGGGTGGTGTCATCTGCATATCTGAGGCTATTGATATTTCTCCTGGAAATCTTGATTCCAGCTTGTGCTTCTTCCAGCCCAGCGTTTCTCATGATGTACTCTGCATAGAAGTTAAATAAGCAGGGTGACAATATACAGCCTTGATGTACTCCTTTTCCTATTTGGAACCAGTCTTTTGTTCCATTATCAGTAAATAGGCGTCAAGTAATTCTGGTCTTCCCTCGTGGCTCAGATGGTAAAGAAAGTGCCTACATTGCAGGAGACCTGGGTTCAATCTTGGGTCAGGAAGACCCCCTGAAAGAGAAAATGGCAACCCACTTCAGTACTCTTGCCTGAGAAATCCCATGGTCAGAGGCGCTTGGTAGGGTACAGTTCATGGAGTCACAAAGAGTCAGACACAACTGTGTGACTAACACACAATGTTCTAGGTAACTGTTTCTAGAAGTCAAAGGAAGTCACACATTGAAAATTATAATACGTTTGTTGCTTGGACAAAATACGTGGTATTTGGAAAACTCCTCTGTCAAAATGTGACTGTATTTTTTTTAGATTTTTGTTTTTTTGGTATGGATCATTTTTAAAGTCTTTGTTGAATTTGTTACAATATTGCTTGTGTTGTTTATGTTCTGGTTTTTTGATTGCAAAGCATATGGGTGGGATCTTAACTCCCCAACCAGGGTTCAAACCCTCATCCCCTGCACTGGAAGTTGACATCTTAACCACTGGGCCTCCAGGGAAGTTTCATGCTTTAGACAAAGATGATGGATAAAATTTAAAATATAGCGCTTCCAAATAAACTTGTCTGTGAAATAACAAATATTAAAATATCAAAGAATGCTCAATCAGTGTCAGTTTTCTACTGGAGCCTTATACAATATTTCTTTTTTATCTGTTGGATTTCAATTCTGGATGTATAACAAACCTATCAACATAGGTTTGTATGAATAAAACTATGTTCATAGAAAAATCTAGGATTTTGCTTACTGAATAATACTCTCTTAATTTTTTTAAAAAAGAATACACTGAATTCATTTAAAATTATGAAAAAATTTGCTAAGCAGAAATAACAGAAGCCCTATCCCATAGTATAAACTTCACCTTTTAGCTCAGTCTGATCAGGTAAATGCTATTTTCTTAATAAAAATATGCTCTTTTGAGTGTAGGAGAGCACTTTTTTATTATACTAGTAAACATGGTGGCTCTGTGGTAAAGGATCTACCTGCAATGCAGGAGATGCATGTTTGATCCCTGGGTTGGGAAGATCCCCTGGAGGAGGAAATGGCAACCCACCCCAGTATTCGTGTCTGGCAAATCCCATGGACAGAGGAGCCTGGTGTGCTACAGTCCATGGAGTCGCAAAAGAGTCAGACACTTTTGAGGGACTGAGAATACACATTCATAGGATACAATTGTGATATTATAATTGACAGTATATAAATATACCAGATTAAAAGTTATATAACAATATTTCTGGATTATTGGGATTGCTAAAGATTGGTTAAAAATGAACATAGGATTCAGGAGTTTAAAAATATCTTACTTAAAAAATTTATAATAAAAAATTTTCATAGTATTTTCTTTTGTGCTTTGATTTATTGTTTGTAATACCCTATAAGTGAAGTATAATTTTAAGTGTGTCATCAGTACTTGCAATTTTATACCATTATTGTGATAGTGCTAAGTGAATTCAGATCCTAATAAATACTTCTCATACTCACATAGTTTCATATGAACATGAGTCTAGTTGTTTGTCCTGGACACGAGAGATAAAAGATGAAGGTTTTCTTTAAATCCTCCGAGAACCTCACTGCTGTACAGAAATGAAGCATGGTGTTCTCAAAAATTAAGAGAAAATGGTGCTACTTACCCAATTTCTTGGGTTTTTATAATTTTCTTTCCTAAATGCTACTGCTGCTTTTGAAAAATGTCTTTCTCATTTCTTTTAAGGAAAGAGGTAACAACTTGTCTGCTTGAAAGAAAAGATGAGAAGACAAATAACTTCTCCACTTGATTGCATTATTGAGATTGTGGCATGGGCTTGAACCCGCGAAATGCCAAAAATAATCAACAAAGCCCTGTAGAACTCAGAAGAGAGGCTGGTGAGGGGTCTTGGAACAGAGAACATACATCTTACTCAGTTCTCTTCTCTTTTGAGATTTGCTGTCATTACTGAACATCAGGCCTTCTCCGTAGCTTTTCTTAGCTCCTGCCTTTGGGGAGATTTTTTTAAGAGAAGATGATGATACAATTGCAAGCCCATCCCATAATTGTAGGCCAGGTGGAGCATTCATTTTCACATTAGGGCCTTGTGCAATCTGGAGGGAAATTTGTTTAGTATTACTTATGAGTTGGTGGATCAGATAAAAGTCAGTCAAGTGGAAGAGAGGACTGTGTGCAGTAGTGGGCTCCCCTGGTAATTGCGATGCTGCAGGCGGTCCTCTGGTCGGGTAATAGATTTCCCCAGCTCCTCTGTGTCAGGTGAAATTTCCTCATTAAGGGGAATTTATTCCATTTCCTTTTATCATTTATTATTGAAGACTAAGTGTGAGTGGAGGAAACCTCAGAGATGACAGGCTAGAATTTTAAACAACAAGATCTACACCGGAAGTAGAAGAGAAAGAGGAGAGAGGCTTGTTTTGTTTATAAAAGGAGAGAAGGCAGGAGAGAACACTTCTCCCTGTAGAAGCTGAGCCATCCTGTCTTACGGTTAAAAGATGATGGCAGAATGTATAAAAGTATGATCGTCTTATTTTTAAGACTTTTTCCCCCCTCTAAAATTTCAGACTGTCATTTTGTGCTGCTCAGGAGAGAAAAACTGAAGGTTATGAAAAGGCCAGCCTCAGAGCGGTTTGGTGTTTCTTTGTTTTATTGTTTAGATTCTATTAAGCGATACTGAAAGTGTAACCTTTAAAGAGTTTGCCCTTGAACTCCGAAAGCAAGGAAAGCTGTTAGGAGAAAGAAAAGCTGTATATGTATTTTAGAGGATACAGTTCTGAAATATGGATTTAATGTGTTCATATTCAAAAGAGTAAAGATAAACATAGACTTACTAATACACACAAATACATAGCAAATAATGGAAGAGTAATTTATTTATTGTACAGATTTTAAAACTGTGTGCTTTAGTGCAACATGCCCCATTCTGCTGAGCACATTTCTCACTTGCTATAATGCTTTTTCAATTTACAACATAATATAAATGGAATATTTCCTATTGAGGATTCAAAAAACAGTTTTGAATTACAAATTCAAATTTTGTCTTTATTTTAGTAATTATTCTGTTTTTAAGTTTGTTCCAAATTAAGATTTCCCTTTGAAAAAAATAGAAATATGATAGCCCTGTCTCTAAAATAATTTTTATCTAGCTTGATTTAAAAAAACAAATCTCTTTCTGATGCAAGTTCTTTATAGCAGACAAAATGGAGGGCAGCCCAATATAGGCTGATAAAGATGAGGAGCATATATCTAAGTCTCCACACTGTTAAATGAGCTTTATGTTCACTTAAGATTATTCATCTTGTATCTGATTCTGAAGAGGTTTAACCTTATCTAAATCACTGGCCCAAAGCTAATGAATCGTGTCTTCAAACTGTCTCTTCTTTTATTTTATTATAATGGAACTCAAAATAAAATTTTGTATCAGAACAAGTATGGAATGAAGTGAATTTTCTACTGTGTGTAATGACATGCCAGCCAATCTTATGTGATGCAGTGGAAACATTGGAGAGAGTGAATGAGAGAAATTTGGAAAGCAGCCACCTATGTCATCCTGTGGGTTAGGGACACTTCACAGAGTAAGGACTGCGGTCAATATGAGAAGAAGTCTAACTTGTCTGTATCTTTGTAACTGCCATGTTGGGTCAGAATCCTCATCTCTTTTTTCAATGAGGAGGATTGCAATGTACTTTGCACTATTTCATGAACATGTCTAAAGAGTCGAAATTATTAACCAGTGAGGCCATGATTTTATTCATGGCCTACAGAAGACACATCACTTTGAACTCCATAGGACTATCTATCCCAGATTTTCATTCAAATTGAAATAGATGAACATGAATATATTCACATGCTGTTCCAAATTAGTACACCCTAATTTTTAAGATATGTAAAAATATCATGCTGTTGATCTAGATATTTGAATACTGAGCAAAAGTTAAAGCAATTTTGGCTCACCAAGAAAATATTCTGAAAATCAGCTTGTGGGCTTAAAACATGCACTTTGCAGGTCTAGCATGAAGCATCTGTTTTAGAACTCTCACCAGATATGATTTGAGGGGGCACCTATGGAGAAATAGTTTTCACCCCTATTCTGAAACTCTGTCATTCATTATTCATTATTTTATGTTACTGTTGCTTTTCTCAGCATCCCCCTTAAATAATGAAAACTCTCTGTAGTGGGAATGCTATGGGAGTAGTAATGATTGAGTTAGTTTTAGCTATTTTTTGCCACAAAGCTGAACACAAAATTAATTCAGTTTACTTTTGTATGCAGAGGGCCAATATAATCAATCAACCTTTCTTTTTTTTTTCTTTTTTAAAATTTGTTTATTGGTAAGAGTTCAATTTCATTTGGTGGGTGCAGGAGGAATACTGTGTATTTACTGGAGATGTCTTTATATTCTCTATTGGACTTTTTGGTGGGAAAAAATAAGAGGAATTATGCATATTTCAGTAATAGAAATGCATAGCTGAATGTGGACAAAACAAATGCAAATTTCTGTATCCTTAATAGAAATTTGAGGAATTTGAATGGTTTCTTTTTTTGTTTGTTTAATACCATTATTTATAATTTGTATTTAAATTATTATCACAGTCTTTGAAGAACTGACTGATCCTCTGTGTTATAAAGAAAAATAAATCATTTGAAGCAAAAAAATAAAAAAACACACCAATAGGGCTAAAGATAAATATGTTACTTCTGGTTATTTTTTGACTTGAAGAACTTGCATTTCTGCTAGTCCATAGTAATAATTATAGTTGTGATGGTTCTTTTCAAGGCATGTTTCTTAGTGTGTCTGTATCATTGTTGTTCAAGGTTAGAATATAGTCATTTTAGTTAAAGTGATTGTTGATATGGCAACATAATATAGGTTTTGTCTCAGGTAGTTTTTTGCAATAATGAAGAAATGTCTAATTGAAGATTTATTTATTTTTTTGCTTGTTTTTCCTTTTACTGCTATCCCATAATGATGGGAAAGTGTTCTGGTAGGTATCTAGGAAAATCTATGGGTAAGAATTTACTCAGTGTTATATGTACAGTGTTTCTCCACCCAACTCAAGCTTCACACCAGTGTTTATAATAAGATTGCAGATCACAGAGAAAATGTGTAGTCTTTCCTCACACAGATAAGCATGATTTGAAACTGTTCAGTGAAGTCATGATTTAAAAAGAACATCATCCAAAGTTTTAATTTAGGAAAATAGTTTATTCATCAAGCATTTCCATTCTGAGCCTGAATGCACATTTGCACATAAACAAGTGAGCAATTGGTGTAGGAGCGTAGTCTTGGCAAGGAGAGTGGAAATATACATTTCTAAAACAAGTAGAAACAACAACAAAAAATCTTTTCTCTGCTTTTGTCTGGAACTTTTTTTTTTTGTAAAATTAAAAGCAAATGCCATCACTTTGAGTGTTTCAAGGGCCCTCAGAAGCTCATCAGTCACCTTCACCTGTTGGGTAAAACTTTTCCAGACTTCCCCAGTGGAAAACTGAAAGTAAAAATCACTCAGTTGTGTCCGACTCTTTGCAACTCCATGGATTATACAGTCTATGGAATTCTCCAGACCAGAATACTGGAATGGGTAGACTTTCCCTTCTCCAGGGGATCTTCCCAATCCAGGGATTGGACCCAGGTCTCTCACATTGCAGGCAGATTCTTTACCAGCTGAGCCACAAGGGAAGCCCAAGAATACTGGNTGGAATGGGTAGACTTTCCCTTCTCCAGGGGATCTTCCCAATCCAGGGATTGGACCCAGGTCTCTCACATTGCAGGCAGATTCTTTACCAGCTGAGCCACAAGGGAAGCCCAAGAATACTGGAGTGGGTAGCCTAACCCTTCTCCAGTGGATCTTTCTGGTCCAGGAATCAAACCAGGGTCTTCTGCATTACAGGTGGATTCTTTACCAACTGGAGCTATCAGGGAAGCCCTTACCAATGGAAGTTGGGAGCATGTCCTCTGAACCACATCATCCTCTTGTGTACATTTATCTCATAGTACCTCTCACTGTGCTATCAGAGAAATAACGATTCATTTGCCTTGTAATATACTCTCAGCTCCATAAATGTAGAGATTTGTTATTTTAATCTCTTCATCATTAAAATACATAGGACAGAGTTTTGATACACAGAGCACTTGTTCACCAAGTGTTAAAAAACTAATGAAGGAATGATAGTTAGTGTTGCTCAACCTTCACCATCCACAATTCCCTACTAACTCGGATTTCCAACAACAAATCCTCTTTAAGTTCCTACATGCCCTGCCATGCCCATTCCTTCCTCACATTGTTGCAGACCCAGTGCCCTTGCCTTGTCAACCCTTTTTTTCTGTATAAACTTGAATTTACTTGATGGCTCTGTATTCATCCCTCCACTGCCATAGTATTTCTCAAGTACAACCACTCACATGGTTATCTCTCTTCTCTGATCTCACATTGCATTGCATAGCTTATTTCTCCATAAAATGTTTGGAATCACTCTTTATTACTACATCGTCTCAAATACTATTTTGTATCTTCTTGAGCATCATTGTCTGGTAGAATTTTCTGTGATGATAAAATATCCTATAATCTACAAGTGGATTACAGGATAAAATACCCTGTAATCTACTCTGTCCAACATAGTAGCCACTTGCCTGTATGGCTCCTGAGCACTTGAAATGTGAGTAGTGAAAGTGTGGCTCTGAGTAATTTTAAAAAATTTAAGCCACTTAACGTCTGAATTTAAGTAGTTGTGTGTGGCTAGTGGCTGCCATCTTGGATGGCATAGTTCTAGTTAGCACAGTGCTTGGCACATAGTAAATGACTAATAATACTTAATAGGCAGATTGTGTTTAGAAATTTGACAGGAAAATGTGTTGTTCTGGGGAGAATGCTTATCAAATACTTGAGAAGTTTAAGAAATCAAAATGAAATAGGAAAAAAAATTAAATTCACTAGGAGAAATAATAGATTTGAGAGATAGAAGAGAAAATGGGTCCCATTGAGAAAGTGAATTGACTAGGAACTGCTGAAGCTTCAGAAATCCAAACTAACGCTGATACACAAAAGCTAGAGAAATAGTTATTTAATGTACCAGCTTGATTCTTTCTTCTGTGAACTCAGAATATGAATTAATTAGATTAAGAAAACTGAAGGATAGAGTGAACAAAATGCAGTAGATTTAATTCAACCATACTCTATTAGCAGAATTTTGATGAAAATGTTTTATTTATTATTACATCTTCTGGCAAAAATTTTTATATTTTAATTTCATTGTATTGACTATCAAACTGTTATAATGGAATTTTACTGTATCGACTACTGCTTGAAACAGCTTGGCAACAGCTATTTTGGTTAGAGATACTTTTTGTAGTATTTAATTCTTCTGTACCTTAATCCTTTGAAAATTATTTTGTGTACATTTTGAATTCTAGTTACAAGTGTATTTCAATAGCTTCTCTTTCCTGCAAAGTAAAAAAGCTCTAGAATTACAGTTTCCTTCATTCATGTAATAAATATTTATTGAATGCTGTCTGTGAGCCAGACAGTGAGCTAGGCTTTGGGAATAATCTGGTAAATGAGACAAATATCTTCTTTGCCCTCCTGGAACTTGAATCTACCAGGAAAAATGTCTGGATACTGAAGAAAAACTAAGAAACATCAAAAATATCAGGAGATAATGTCATGCTAAAGAATATGGTTCCAACTATGCCCCTGGCTCCAACAAGCGTCAGTTAAATGTCCAGAAAGATCCATGTGGGTTAGGGCAGACTGAGAAGCCTTTGAGGATGAGCCTTGGCTTTAGCTGACCTATGGGGCATGGCTGGGATTTGGAGAGAGGACAGGTACGTGATGGGAATGTTAAAGGCGTTACAGGTGAGAGACATAACGTGAATGGTGTCTACACTGTGGAAATCATCATGGGAAAGTGAGGAGACAAATCTGGTTTGAGTGGAAAAAAATATCAAAATCACAGAACTATCTTCTCGACATAGAGAGATATGTGACACTCGTAAATAGAGATAGTTTATGAAGAGGACATCCAGCCCAATGCCATGTTGGGATGCCTAGGTAGAGAAATTCTCAAAACCCATAAAGACCTGGAGCACAGGTCAGACACTGGAGAAGCGGCTGTGAATTTGGGGATTATCAACTATTTATGTAGGATAACTGGTCATTATGAGCCAATGGCAGTGGCTAAATTTAGCAAGGGAGAGAAAGTAGCCCGATGTAAGCAGGCAATGGAGGACAGAGCCGTAGAGAATAAACAGTAAATTGTTGTTGTAATAAAGTAGGGTGGGAAGCGACTTATTGCCAGAGACATATACTTTTAAAGAATGAAACATCAAAAGGGTCACATGCTGACAGACTGCGAGGACGAAAATTAAGAAAGTGCGGGAGAGGGTGGGATGATTTGGGAGAATGGCACTGAAGCATGTATACTATCATGTAAGAAATGAGGCGCCGGTCTATGTTCGATGCAGGATGCAGGATGCTTGGGGCTGGTGCACGGGGATGATCCAGANGAGAGGGAGAGGGTGGGATGATTTGGGAGAATGGCATTGAAGCATGTATACTATCATGTAAGAAACGAGGCGCCGGTCTATGTTCGATGCAGGATGCAGGATGCTTGGGGCTGGTGCACGGGGATGATCCAGAGAGACGTTGTGGGGTGGGAGGTGGGAGGGGGATTCAGGATTGGGAGCTCGTGTACACCTGTGGGGGATTCATGTTGATGTATGGCAAAGCCAATAGAGTATTGTAAAGTAAAATAAAGTTAAAAATAAATAAATAAATAAAAGAGAAGAAGTATTGCCATAAAGTCAGGCTAGTGGTTTCCTCTGGGGGACAAAGGGGGAGGCTGGAAGGAACACACAGGGAGATTCTGGAGTGCTGGCAGTGGCTTTTGAGCCTCTGGTTTGTCATTACATAGCTGTTTGCTTCATCTATTAAACTGCACACCTGTTTTATGTACTTCTTGTATATTTCACAAGATTTAAAAGAATGAGGAAGAACTCATACTACCAAACATACCACTGACTAGAACCATACTTATTTAAATTGTGTGGAAAAACTAGAAGGCTCAGGTCCAAGACACAAAAGACACACAGGAATTTAATATTCTATACTAGTACAATGCAGATTTTTTAAAAAAAAAACTAAATCTCACTTCATACAATATTCCCAAGTTTGAGATGGATTAAAAATTTCCTTCTGAATTAAAGGTAAGTATAAAAGTGAAATTTTTTAAAGTACTAAAAGAAAATAAGGATAAATCTGTACCCATCCTTGGGGTAGGGAAAGCACGCCCTACCACATCTGCACAGGCTTCCCAGGTGGCACTAGTGGTAAAGAATCCACCCACCAACACAAGAGACATGAGACTCAGGTCCGATTCCTGGGTCAGGAAAATCCCCTGGAGTAGGAAATGGCAACCCACTCCAGTATTCTTGCCTGGTAAATCCAGGGGTGGAGCAGCCTGGCGGGCTGCAGTTTGAATCACAAAGAGCTAGACAGAGCTGAGCATACACACAGAACACCTGCAAAAGGCAGACCCTAAGAAAAGAACTTCTACACAGAAACACCACCAACTATATTAGAAGGCAAGTCACGTGTTGAAAACAGTAATAACACATGGCAAAATGGACATCTTAATTCATAAAGTAACTTATAAACCAGTAAAACTGGCAAACTCGCCAAGGGAATATAGGAAACGTTATGAAGAAGCAATGCTCAAAACAATGAATGAAAATGGTCAATAAACATGACAAGACTCTCAAATCTTCATTTATAATCAAAGAAATACATTTTAAAGAAAGCCCTTTTCTGGAATTATTGGCAATTATTTTGAATAGCAACTTATAATTCTGGAAGTTTAATATATTGCTAGTGGGAACGTTAAGGAAAACAGCCTTCGTGGGGAGTGATGGATATCAAGTCTCAAAAATTTACTTTCACCTAGAAATTCCTTCTAGAAAGTTACCATTTGGAAATAAGTCACTTTTTTACAGATGTGACATAAGATGTTGATTGTATCATTTCAATTTGCATTATAATGAACACATCGTGAAACAAATGCAAGTTAAAAGTTATGGCACACCCATAAAATGGAATATTCTGCAGCTATCTAAAATGTGAAATAATTAGTATGTGGAAATGTGAACAGTATATAGAGCAGAATATTAACCAGCGTACAACTGCATTATTGAAAATATAAATGTATAGCTATGCATAGAAAAGTATGCATATGTCCTTGTACCCAAATATTAACAGAGGCCTTCTCTGGGTGGTAGGATTACAGGGGACTGCAAGTATGTGCATGGGAGCCTTCCTATGATCAGGTTTTCCAGGAATAATGTTTATTTATTCTAGTGACTCAGATGGTAAAGAATCTGCCTGCAATGCAGGAGACCTGGGTTCGATCCCAGGGTTGGAAATATCCCCTGGAGAAGGAAAAGGCAACCCTTGCCCGGATTCTTGCCTGGAGAATTTCATGGACAGAGGAGCCTGGTGGGCTACAGTCCTCGAGGTCACAATGGGTCGGACATAACGGAATGACTATTTTAATAAAGAAGGAGCATCAAATAACTTTAGGATGTGAAATCATTTATAATTAGTTTTAAAAACTAAAAATAATGAAAGTGTGCAGGATAGCCCTACATTTGCTTTTTGAGGGGAGGAAAGCAAAAGGGCGATAAGGTTACTCCCAAAAGAACAGGGCACAGAATTGAGCCCTTCCTACCACACCTACATCTGCCTAAATGTATTCTAATTCAAATTTCATATATGAAAAGCCTCCTTCAAAGTTAAGTTATATTTAAGCAGCAGTAAAACATCACCATTAGCATTTTCAGGTTGTTCTAATTAATATTTTATTCTTTCAACACTGCTTAAAGGCACCAACGTGTTAGACAAAACTTTGACAACATATGTGTTAATTTCTCTGGAGATAACCATATAATCCTTTGAAATTATACTTTAAATTGAGGTTTCTGTAGCCTACATAAGTCTCTTTTGGGGGGGTGCAGGGAAGCAATATATATTGATAACAAACCAATTGTAGCTTTGGAAATTTTTTTGGTTCTCTTATCATATTGAACCTATCATCTGCTAGAACAATGAAGTCAAGTCAGGCCAAGCCTAACAACAGATAGGACTTCTCCAGTAGCTCAGCAGTAAAGAATCTGCTTGCAATGCAGGAGATGCAGGAGCCACAGGTTCAATCCCTGGGTGAGAAGGAAATGGCAACCCACTCCAGTAATCTTGCCTGGAAAATCCCATAGGCAGAGGACCCTGGCAGGCTACAGTCCATGGGGTCGCAAAAAGTTGGACACAACTGAGCAACTAAAACAACACCAACAGCTATTGCCTTCACAAACATCAATCACCTTAAGACTTTTCCTGTTCCTCATGTTACTCCATGATCAGGCAAATCTAGTCATCTAGAAAGACCACCCACCCTCTAGAATTAACTAAAAGTACTGCATGTTCCTTATCAGAAGAAAGAAAACATATTCCCTAAGGGAAGACAGAAAGAAACAAATATTTAAGCATTTTCTTTGAGTGTCTTCCTTGGTATTTGACGTCAAATACTGTAATAGCCCCCATGCAAACATGCACAAAATTCTCTAAGCTTTTCCCTTTGTTATTCAAAAAAAGAGGGAATTATATCTTCATAATTCATTTTAGGTGATGCCTGGCACAACTAAATAGTTCACTAAGACATGTAATAAACATTTGGTAGAGGTAAGTATAAAGAAAAAAGCAGTTTAATCACCTGCTTTCATTTGGCTTAGAGAGAAAAGTGTGCTTATTATATACTAAAATATCAGAACAACACAGGACATACTGCCAAAATTTAATATAGTGTCATTAAACACAATATTCAAATATTCAACTTTTCAAGCACATTAAAGTTATCATCTGAAAGTGGGCTCTTTTTACAGTTTCCTTAGCGTAACTTTACAAAATTCTTTCTCTCAACAATGTCTGACACTGATCTTGATACTTGTTAGGCAGTCTGATGTAAGATAATGAGATCTCAACAGGAGAGATCTGGGAGATGATCTGAACATCCATCTTCAGAGTTCATCCTCGGAGGACTGTTCATCATCTTCGTCCCTTACTTCTCGGTATTTCCTTGAAGACTCCCCTTCTGGATTATAGCTCTGCATTTTAATATTTAGTCTTTCAGCTAGCTTCTGTGCTGCGAGTTTGGCTTGTATCTCCTTTAAGACAAAAAAAGCAAAAAGTTAGACACTCATACCTTTTCCCTACAATATTTCAAGGGGAAGTCACTGGAACAGAACCGGTTCCACTGGAAGGGCATGCCCCTTTATTTCTGGGTTCTCTACCACGCTCTGAGAAAATGAGGCATAGCCATCACAGGGCAGGGCTGGAGAGAGCTACCAGCCTGCTACAGCGGCGATGACAGACTTCCACTGATAAACAATGTGCCCTGAAATATCC
This sequence comes from Neotragus pygmaeus, assembly GCA_006410875.1. Classification (NCBI taxonomy): domain Eukaryota; kingdom Metazoa; phylum Chordata; class Mammalia; order Artiodactyla; family Bovidae; genus Neotragus; species Neotragus pygmaeus. The sequence goes on along the minus strand of SJYV01022910.1, from coordinate 942,953 downwards.
GACTTCTATGTGAGAAACTGAGCAATCAGCTTGGCACTGCGACAGTTATACGCAGGAAAATACTTTCAAGCATGTGGGCATGTGCATGTGCATAGACAACCCTGAAGAACAATTTGAGCCATCAATGTCAAAAACCACCAATGCTGTACTGACCCTCCACCTGGAAGAGTCTTCTAGGCTCAAGAGCGACATTTCAGTGCCACAGTGAAAAATCAAAGAATACTAAAAACTGATTATCCCTCACCAAACTAACTCCCATGAAAACTACTATGCAATAAAAAGCCTAAGTAAATCTTAAACAGTGGCAATGTCCTTGCAGACGCCCAGTGACTGTGTCACTGACTGACTGGCAAGCCGCAAACGCTCATTCCTCATCTGGCTCACTTTTCTCAGGCTGCCCCCAGCCCACTCAAACTCATTTATGTCCCTCCTTCAGGCCACGGGTACTACAGGTAGGTGGGACTGAAGTGGAATTATTACTGCTCTGCCAAGGAAACCAACTCCAAACTGAATGGTTTAATTCAATCTAAAAATAACTTCAGACAGGCATTTAGGGTCAAACAAGGTAAGAAGCAATTCCTCAATGCTTAGTTACAACTAGGCAACTTGAATGAACTGAGAGGACGAAAACTGGCTTTTAAAAATGGGCGCCTTGAAAATCCATGCCAACCTAGCTTTTGTGAAAACCAAAGGCCTAGAGTAAATTCTGATTCGTGTAAGCAGCGTCCAACATGCAGACAGGAACAAGCCATGCTCTAAATACCTCGTAACTCTGCTTCTGCTGCCTCTGGAGCGCCAGCGACTCCTCTATGGAGAGCAGCTGTGTAGGCAGGTGGTGCAGCGGCAGGAGCCGGGCCGCTGTGATGTCATCAAGATGCTTCCTGTCCCTGCGCCGCCTCTCCTCTGAGGAGACGGGAGACCCTCTCCTCTGACTAGCACTCGATGAATCACGCGGCTGTGAAGGTAATCTGCAGGAAGCAACCCTTATGTTACACCACCTTTTCAGACACACATTTGTAGCATCCAACAAAAGTGGCCTTTAACCTTGGCAGCTAACTGTTCTACAAACGTAATAGTAAGGCCTTTACCACTATTTAGGGACGTCCCTTGTGGCTCAGATGGTAAAGCGTCTGTCTACAATGCGGGAGACCTGGGTTCAATCCCTGAGTTGGGAAGATCCCCTGGATAAGGAAATGACAATCCACTCCAGTATTATTGCCTGGAAAATCCCATGGACAGAGGAGCCTGGTAGGCTACAGTCCATGGGGTCACAAAGAGTCGGACACGACTGAGCGACTTCACTTTCACTTTACCACTATTTACATGCATAGATAAAACATTCTTTTTAAACATATTTACCTCAAAAACAAATATTTAAATTGGCACCTTTTTTGGTGAGTAATTTGACAATGCATTCCTCTAACAGATAGCTACGCTCATTGCCTTTCCCCTCTTTCTTCAAATACTAGAGTGGGTTGTCATTTCCTCCTCCAAGGGCTCCTCCCCACCCAGGGATGGAACCCTCATCTCCCATGTCTCCCGCATTGGCAGGCAGATTCTTTACTACTGAGCCACCTGGGAAGCCCCCTCAAAAGCTTACACTCGAGCTGAAGCCTATTCTCATTCAAAAACGCCTGCGAAGGGGCATACTATCTAGCAGAGGGAATTAAATTTGTCAACAGTTTCAGTGTAATGTAATATCATGGGTACTATGGCACAGGCCCACTGGAACAGAGACAAGGGAATGGCCTGTTGTAATGGGAGGCTGGCAGGAACACTTCAAAAAGAGTGCAATCTGCGGAGTCTTGGAATACTAAGGATTCAACATGTAAATGATAGGATCTCTGATGGCACTTCACCAGAGAGTAAGGACTGACAGGGCTGCAGCTCACAGGAAGCATGGGAGCTGGAAAGTACAGAAAAGGCTGGGGCAGCAGGCTGGGTGCAGGCCACATGGAAGACTTCTAGTCTGCACAACAGGTTCAGGTTTGGGTTCAGTGTACAAATTGCACTCTGGCAGCAGTGGACAGGATGGACTGGTCGAGTTAAGACCAGGCCAGGACAGACCACAACTACGGGCCAGGACAGTGATGAGCACCTTCACTTTGACAAGAGAAAAGATGAACATAAGGATGATTAGAGACGAATGTCCAGGAAATACACTGTGAGGCCCCATGGCTGGCAGAGAAGGAAAGGAGGGGAAGAAAGAAGGCTCTGGCACTACTGGCTTAGGGAATATGGGACAAAGTAGTCTGGGAAGAAGTGAGTTCTACTTTGTACAGGACAAACCTTAGATGCACAGATCACCCCCATGTGCCCAGGTTTCACAGGTAACTGACTCTGCACATCTGAAGTTCTGGGTAGACTAGGGCTAGAAGAGATGAGAGGCAGCCTCCCACACCAGAAGAGCTGGAAGAGCATGCAAGAGGCAGCCAAGAGACAGCTGCATCCCCTGCTACTTCCACCGTCTACCGCCTGGCTCCCCAGAGCCCAGCCTCTTCTGAGGAGTGCAACTGTCTCTATGGCTCACAGGCTTCCCTTGGGAACCTTCACGGATACTCCCTTTCTCTCCTCCCACTTTCAGCTGAAGGACCACAATACAGAATCAGGGTCAGTGTACTCTCTGTTGTACGTATTGACTAGATGATGCTTCTGGTTTTCTGCCTCCCTCGAAGTAAGGAAAGATACCTCACCACACACAAGATGAGTAATTACTTAATCAAAGATTACTTTTTATTTCTAACTAAAAATTAATTCTGGTATTCTGCTGCTAAGTCACCTCAGTCATGTCCGACTGTGTGTGACCCCATAGACGGCAGCCCACCAGGCTCCCCCGTCCCTGGGATTCTCCAGGCAAGAACACTGGAGTGGGTTGCCATTTCCTTCTCCAATGCATGAAAGGGAAAAGTGAAAGTGAAGTCGCTCAGTCGTTTCCGACCCTCAGCGACCCCACCGACTGCAGCCTTCCAGGCTCCTCCATCCATGGGATTTTCCAGGCAAGAGTACTGGACTGGGGTGCCACTGCCTTCTCCGCTGGTTTTCTACTCAAAAATATTTGTTCTGGTTTTCTATGCAGAACAAATAGTTTTGAAGTTTAAAAAAAAGAATAGTGAGATACAATTGAACTTTAAAGTTTCTATAATAGTAATAAAAAAATTGGTTTAGGTACTTGTAACTATAAGCTTTGTTTTTCAAAGAAAAGCAGTAGTGGTTAAACTTTGTATCTGTTGTTGTTGCTTAGCTGCTAAGTTGTCTCAGAAGCTTTGCAACCACATGGACCTCAGCCTGCCTGGCTCCTCTGTTCATGACATTTCCCAGGCAAGAATATTGGAATGGGTTGCTATTTCCTTCTTTAGGGGATTTTCCTGACCCAGGCACCGAACCTGCGTCTCCTGCATTGGCAGGTGGATTCTTTACCACTAAGTCACCAGGGAAGCTCTCTGTATCTGATATTAATGTCTTATAAAACCACTCCCTGATTTGAGTGTTATAACTGCACATAAATAAATAATACTCTTTTTCAAGAGATTTTTTTCTGAAGATCTCAGAAACAAAACTATGACAAGGAACTTAGAAGTACAGTTCACTTGCCCCTCTTGCCCAAACTTGTTTTGCCTTTTTAACCCTTTCTCAGCTCCCTTCCTCCTGAAATGATTATATACTTTAATGTTCTTCCAAGTGTGTAAGCCTCGAGTCATCTAGACCCTAAACTCTATGAGGAACAGAATCTTTACTCGTGTGTCGTCACAGCACCTACTACTTACATACAGTGAGCACACAAGTACTTTTTATTGAGAAAGGTCGTTGGTTCCTACAGTTGTTTTCCTCTTAGCTTATAGTCTAGTTAGAGGAGGAGCTATGTACAAGAATATGGTTCTGGAAACAATTATAATAAATTCTCTATGTTTTATATAAAATTTTGCCTAAGTATCCTGAAGTTTAATGCTCCATCTGCTACTGAAAACCTTTTCAATTACTTGGCTAAAAAAAGAAAGCATTTTCCAGCAGGAATCCTCCACTCCAGCCATGTTTGTTTTACTGCTTCTACAATACGCTCATTCCCAAGTACAAGCAGTTCTCACACCAAGTCCACTGAACTTAATGCAGTCTCCCAGTTTTTGGAGTTTAACAAATGTCATGTTTCTGTGACAAGCCTGTTTCCGATGGTACTTACACATTGGTTTTAAATTTATGTGGCGGGGGCATGGGATTTTTGGCTCGCGTTTCCAGCACTTCCATGTAATGAGGCTTCTTCTGCGGCCCACTCCAGAGGCTGGCCAAGTTCTCAGGACTCTGGTTTCCTTTTGAGTGGTGTTCAGTGGGATCTGCAATTGTGATCCTTTGTAATCTATCAATGAACAGGTTGTCTGAGCTGCCAGAATGATCCTCCACTTGATCTAAGGCACAATGCTGAGAGAGACCCTTACTAGCTTCAGATGAAGAAGGCGCTGGATCTCTGCTGCTAGAAGGTGGGTGCTCACTCATTGTGTGTTCAGCCTCAGTTGCCTCAGCATCACCTCTGCGAGTCGGATGTGCCAGTCCCTGTTGTCGTGAGGTTGTCTGAGATGATGTGATGTTAGCTACACAGGAACAGCCAGGAACGGGTGATGAACTATCAAGTATCTGGTCAGAATTCTGGGCCTTATCTCTGTCCCCATCAACAACGGCAATCACTTTTTGCCTCTCCTTACAGTCTAAGCTAACAGGATAAAAGAGTTCACTTCTTCCTCTAACTTCTTCACGTTCTGCAATGGCAGCTTTCAGTTTGGTGACAGCGTCTGAGATCTTTTTACCTTTGTCGGGCAATTTGCAAATGAATTTTCTACAAAAGGAAAACAATAGGTATATGTTACTTAGAGCCATGTTTTTAAACTTGAGATATACAAAGTAGTATTCTCAAACGGAGAAAAATCGACCGTTAAGTCAAAAAACTCATTCCCAGCTGCCCCAGAACAGGGATGAAATAAGAGAATCATTACCCAAATACCCCTCAAAACAAGGGACTACAGGATGATTAGGGACTATGTCTCGTTTGTGTCCTCTATTAACAATTAGAATTTCTGCAAAAGTATTTTAAGCATGATATTAATATAAGACATGCCCCAAATCAGTTTTTTAAAGTGTGATTTCCAAGACCTTCCTGGTGAGGGGAGGTGGATGGATCTGGAAGGTCAAAACTATAATAACTAAGGTACTATTTGTCATTTTCACTCTCATTTTCTTACCATGAGTACAGGGGAGTTTTCCAGAGGCCACATGATATGGATGATAGCATGGTTCTGATGGCTAATAGAATGCATGGGTTTTTGTATTCTTGTGTTTTAAAGATTCTCACTTGTAACTCCTAAGACAATGATAACTATCAGTCAATATAACACACATACAACAAGAGCTCTTCAAAATGGTCAGTAAGTCCTCAGAGTTAAAGCGGTCCTGAGACTAAAAAGTTAAGTCACTCATTCTCACAGTCAAAATAGTTGTCTCTACCAGGAAGCCCCCAAGTGATCATCTGCCACTTTGGCTAAGTGGCAAAAGTTCCTTTTCTGATTTCCTTTTCTTTAGCCATACAATAAATGTGGAGGGGAGGTTACAGCTCACACCCTCTATTCTTTATGACACTACATTCATTCTCCCAATTCTATTAACATTCCTCCCAGTTGAGATGTCTGTATTTTCCCAACGTTCTCTTCTCTCTCCAGCCTCATGACCACTTCTCCAGCTTTTAATCAAATGTAATTAACTTTTCCATTAACTCAGATCCAGTAAGTAAAATCAATGTCAGACTATTACCCTCCTCCAGTTTTCCTACTTTTATTAGTGGTGCTCCATACAGGTTGGAAACTTCAGCCATCTCTGTCAACCATATATTCAAATGATCCTAAGCCTGATCTACTCTCCCCAATCCCACAGCTACCCTTCTAGTTCACTTTTTTAGAATCTCCTTATTGGGGAACTTCTCTGAAAATACCTCCTAGTCTCTTCTACCTCTTATTCCTTCAAACTATCCTGCACCAAACTGCTAAAATAAGCTTCCTAAAAAATCATTATTTTTACACCGATTCTCTGCTAAAATCCATTAAGTCTAGCAGCTAAGTGTGAATCAAACTTACTTTGCCTAATAAGCCACTCTTTTACCCTATTCTTCCCATTTCCTACAGTTCCTGTAAAAAAAAAAAAAATGGGATCTAGAGATGAAACTGACTAGGTGTTCGAGGCACTATTTGGGGAAAGGGAGAGCAAGGATTGGGGATACAGACCCTCCTCTTGGAGGGCCGATACAGGCACTGAGTAAATAAAATCAACGAGGAGCTGATGAGGAGCCGAAACGCTGGAGAGCCAGAAACACGGGCGCCCGGAGCCCGGGGCTGTAAGCTGTAGCTCCGACTCTAGGCCGGCCACCAGCCCGCGGGCCTGGAACGGACCTAAGACAAGGTGACCTTCCAGGAAAGAGATCGGGATGGGGGCGGGGCGCGTCCCAGGGTGCCGAACCCCAGGAACCCTGCGGTGACTTCGCGGGACCCAAGCTTACACGTTGCGCAAAAGTCTCTCCTGGCGCTTCAACATTTCCCGTAGCTCCGCCAAACTCCGCTGCCCCAAGTCCTCGGGAGTTTGGGGCTCGAAGCCGCGGGGCAGCGAGGACATTCTGCGGGGGCTGAGGCTGACGAGGCGGTGGGCACTCGGCGTCCTCGGCAGCCCCAGTAGCTAGCGCCAGATCTGCAGCCGGCGGGGACTCCGGCGAACGAGCGGGAGTCGCCATTTTCCCGGAAGAACAGGTCTTCTTCTAGCCGAATCGAGCTTTATTGAAACGCCGGAAACAAACACGGACAGAGCTGAGGGAGTGGCGGCCCGGGCGGGAATAGCGGGGTGACGTCACGCGCCGCCGGGGCGTGCTATCTAGTAGCTTATATTCTTCACCTGTGCCTTGGGTCTTGGCTTGAGTATTCAGAAAAAGTGATTCCCTGGGCCCCTGCCCTTAAGGAATCTGCCGAGTGCGGGAGGAGAGCAGACATTAATCAAGTAACAAATGGAAGAATTGTAAGACGGCTATGGGCACCAAGGAAGGAATAACAAGAAGTGAAAGACACGTGGAAACATGAGTGATGAGTTGGTTAACCATTAGTGAAGCTGGGGTATGTACCCAAAACGTGAAGCCCTTGCCTATGGCGTGGCCTTCCTAGTTAAGGCTTTAGTGAAGACCTCAAACATTAATGTTGGAAGGATCATTCAGAACCATTAGCGTTTCTTAAGGCGGCTTTGTGGCGTTTGAAGCAAGACTTTTCCTCGTTTTCAGGACTTCCTCAGGTATTGCAAGATATTTGGTGTCTATTTGATGTCTGGGTTTCTACTCCCTAGTTGGTTTGGCATTCCCGAATCCTCCTAACAATACAAAACGCNCAAATTCAGCCACTGTGATGAATCAACATACATTTTCTTTCTTTCTTTTTTTTTTGGCTCTACTAAAAGAAATGCATGGCACAGTTATATAGCTGTTTCATGAAGCCTGAACCTTGTCACTGCTTTATAAATGGTATCATTTCCTTGGTCAAAAATGTATTTTTACATTTACTTGCCTCCCCCACCACCACCAGAATAAAAACATGACACTATCCTCAGAGATTCATTAGCCGGACTTTACTTCTGCGATAAGGTGATTGTGGTCCCCCCTCCTCCAGCACTGCATATGAGGTGGAACATAATTAGCAGTCCATCAAAATCCACTCTGGAGAACACAAACACTACTTAGCTTCGAGATCAGACTTCTGCAAAGAACTAAATTATACAGTATAAATGAAATGCTAATTTATTATCGATCACATGGAAAAGTGCATGCACAGAGAGACTTGCTTGCTTCCCAATATAAAGTATTCGATAAGATTTACCTTCTATTCATCTTTTGAAATAAAGATGCTTGCAAAGAGCTTAGGTAGAACATTCTCCAGTAAATTCAGTGTGTGCTGTGAGAGTCAGGGAACAAAAGGAAATCTGGCTCCTTTCCACGAGGATTTCACCACACGGAAAGAAGAGCAGGACGTGTGACGAGAGTGGAATGGCAGGTCCCACTCCCTAACCACTGCCCTGAGACGGCACCACACCCGAGAGGCTCTGGTTTCCTGAATTTAAGACCCCATATTTTAAGAATGAAAACCAAGATTTGAGTAGTTGGCAGTACCGCCTCATTAATAAACTAAATGGAACAACTCTAAATAGCCCCTTTGGTCAGACATAGGAATGCAAGGTACAAATCCTTTGACAGCTGATGCACTATGAAGTGAGGGTTTCAAAATGCTCTTCTCTTGGGGATTTTAAACACTACGGTAAGCCAAAACCCCTCCAGGATGCCTTCAAGCGCAATTCTGTCCAGTAGGAGAGATTAGATGGCATCTCAAGCTTCCTTTCAACCCTCTAACTCTGTCATGCTAAAACACTTGCAGTACAGGGGAGCCATGCTGTTTTGTGTTACTCGTTTTAAATATGATTGGGGAAAAAAGTATTGTTCAACATGATTGAAAGTAGGAAATACCAAACACCATTTGGAATGAAGGTGAAAGCAGATGATAAGATACAGGTTAGTCAGGTAGTTAATGTTCTCAAGTGAGAAGTATCTTTGTAACCGAAAGGAAATGAATTGTATAACACAAAGAGTCCTGGCTTGGTTCAGTTTGCTTTGAGTGGGATCTTAATGCAAACAGCCAATTTGGTCCCCCAAAGATGAACAGAAATCACATGGCCGTGGTAGAAAGAGATCTTAGTGATCATCCGGGTGAGAAGTCAGCAAAGTTTGGAGATAAAGGCCAGATAGCAAATGTTTTAAGCTTTGTGGGCCATACAGTCACTGAGACAAATACTCAGCCCAAGACCCATCCAATCGGATTCACAGCAAAACATAATTCACCCCTAAAAACTAAGATTCATTCACTATCAGGGATTTACTTGTACTTTCCTCTGGGTTAAGTTAAGTGCAAAAACCGTCATAAACAATATGTAAACAAATGGAGTGGTTGTGTTTCAATAACAATTTATCTATGGACACTTAAACTGGAATCTAGTTCTTATACAAAATAATAATATGAATAATATGAAATACTCTTTTTTTTTTAAATTAACCATTAAATACGTTAAAACCATTCTTAGCTTGCAAGCCACACTAAACAGGCAGTGGACTTATGGACTTGACTTNTGACACTTAAACTGGAATCTAGTTCTTATACAAAATAATAATATGAATAATATGAAATACTCTTTTTTTTTTAAATTAACCATTAAATACGTTAAAACCATTCTTAGCTTGCAAGCCACACTAAACAGGCAGTGGACTTATGGACTTGACTTTTTTAGTCCATTGGTTTTCAAACTACCCTTTAGTAGGAGATTTCTCTCTTCAAATGAAAATATACAGATAGAGCAAAAAAGAACCAGATTCCATCAACTTCAGGGTACTAACCCAGCCTATTTGCTGCTCCCAGAGGCCTACCTATACCTCCCTTCCTTGCCTCAGAGGTAAGACTAAAATTTCCCAGAACATAATGCAGAATCCCCGACTTTCATTCAAGCCACTCAAATTCCTCCTTAGATATCTGAGGATGCAAAGATGAAATAACTCTTCTAAAGGAGGCAAGTAATTTTAACTGAACAGGTGCCAGAACATGACCTCTTTCTCGTGTCCTAGTTTTAGCTTCCCAACAACCCTACAGCACAACTTTTTAGGGGTAATATCCAAGTTGAAGCTATGTGCAGTGGCCTTAAAAGAAAACGCTTATCTAGTAGAAAACTTTTCTCAATGGTGCTGCCTGTTCAAGACACAAGATATATTCCTGATTGAGGTTGGAGGGTGTTCACCAAATCAAGAACCAGATTCTCCCTCTAATCTATGTGCTTTCTGGGAACAAACGAGGCACTTATGTCCAGGGTCTGGAGGAGCCCTATTCCTATCAGGATGGTACTGCCTCCTCTATGCTTCTCCCATTATCCTGAAGTGATTCAGTGCAGATCACTGACAGCGAGTCCCATTCTTCCTCCAGTGATGGCATCCCTGACTTTGGAGGTAAAACTGCTTAGAACAACATGTGCCAAAATAAATCCCAAGTAACAGTAATGTCGTGTTTCCAGACACACAAAATAGTGTTCCCAGAGCAAAAAGAAAAAAAAAAGTTTCCCTGATTGAGGCCCAAGCTAGTGTATACTATTCCCCTATTAGTGATCACAATGCACATTAGCAGATTAAAGGATCTGAGACGCCTCACAGGAAATAATCCTATTTAATATCATTTAACCAGCATTTCCCCAACGTATATTAAAATGGAACTGATTTTATTCTTCCTTTGTTCAGTTTTGTGATCTTTCTCTTGGACCTTCCTCATNCACACACACTCCTGAGTCCTTATAACAATACAAAATGCATCTCCCCAACACACACACGATTTCAAGAACATCATTGTTGTAGACATAAATGCCCAGGTGGTCTTTCTGCCACCCCAATTCAAAAATCTTCCAAAGAGCAAGACAGTTTTTTAGGCTGTTGAGGAAAGCAGTGTAACTGCTGACTCTTCAGTGTAACACCTAACTCTTCTCTATAGTTCACGTAAGAGAGCTGGATCCCAAAGAAAAAAGTAGGAAGCATGCTATAGTCGTAACAGACATCAGTTGTGAGNAAAGAGCAAGACAGTTTTTTAGGCTGTTGAGGAAAGCAGTGTAACTGCTGACTCTTCAGTGTAACACCTAACTCTTCTCTATAGTTCACGTAAGAGACCTGGATCCCAAAGAAAAAAGTAGGAAGCATGCTATAGTCGTAACAGACATCAGTTGTGAGGTTTGAAAGACCCTATAACCTCCAACCCCAGTCTCTCCCTTCTTTGATACGGAAAATTTACATTTGCTAGTCCTTTGTAAGGTGCTGTAACAAACAGTTCCCTCCCAATCAGAGGGAAGCTCTAGATAAAATATGAGGCTACTTCAGGAAGTACAGCTGAAACTGTCTGTATCCTTACAATCTAGTCCATTCTGATCAGTTTAACATATCAAAAGTCTCAACATAAACTCTGCTTTGAACCAAGGATTTCAGTAACCTGTTCCGTATCTTTCTAAATGAGAAATACTTAAAGTAAGGCCCTTGTCAGGTATCTGTTCTGTGGCAAGCTCCCCCATGGCCTTCCTCACTCTAGCCTTCTCCCTCTGTTCCTGTACCGGACTTAAAGGCCTTTATTCCCTCCCCACGTCCTCACCCCCATCCCCCCACTCCAGTGATAGTAAACCCTTTCTTCCAGCCTGGGCCACAGGTACCCTCCAAGCAAGGCTGCTTTCTCTCAAGCCTCAGAATTTTGCCCTCAGCTGTTTTCCTTTTGTGGAAGGCTGTCCCTTTACCCCTAGCCCATTATAAATCTTAGTTCAAGTCTCACCTCTTCCCCGAGCCCTACTAGATTATTCCAACCCAAATTGCGCTCTGAGCATAGCTATAGTGCTTAGAACATACCGTGCTTCTCCAGGTGTGCTGTGCATGGTGATTCCTAACAAACTGTGAAGTCCGGGAATTCTATCAAGGAGCTGTATTTGTGCTTTTCTGTCTCCCCTAAGGCAGGTAGCAGATACTAATTGATAGAATCTCCCTCTCTCATAATTATTTCCCTGTCTTTCCCTCATATTCACCTTCATAATGAAATATCCTTCTATATATTGCAGATCTTAAGTTTTTAATATAAACATTGACCATAATTTTTGTGAAAATATTCTCAGTGGTATGTGATAGAATCTTTTACACAACATAGTTTAGGATTTCAAGTTACTATAATACAAATCTGAATTCCTCACAACCGGTGCACCACCTATCTAGTTCTTTAATAGTAACCAAGAGGCTTCGCAAGTGAAGAGATTTTTTTTTTTTTTTGGGCTGTACTGGGTCTTTGCTGCTCAGGCTTTTCTGTAGTTGCTGTNCTCCCAAGGGCTCGGGCCTATTCCCATATTAGTGCAAGCACCATGATAATAATTTGTTTTTTATTTTTTTAATTTAAATTTAAATTTTTTTACTTTACAATACTGTATTGGTTTTGCCATACATTGACATGAATCCACCACAGGTGTACATGAGTTTCCAACCCTGAACTCCCCTCCCACCACCTTCCCCATATCATCTCTCTGGGTCATCCCAGTGCACCCTCAATTTCATATCCAAGTAGGTTTTCTTTGTAAACATCTGGAACTAAAAACACTTCACGAATCAAAGTAAACATTGTCCTTTTGCTTTATCCAGATTTTATTCCTCAAGAATCATTCAGAGAGGGTTTCCCTGGTGGCTCAGTCGTGTAAAGAATTTTCCTGCCAATGCAGGAGATACAGATTTGATCCTTGATCTAGGAAGATCCCACATGCTGCAGAGCAACTAACCCATGCGCCACAACTATTGAGCCTGGGAAATTCCTAAAGAGATGGAAATACCGGACCACCTCACCTGTCTCCTGAGAAACCATATGCAGGTCAAGAAGAAACAGTTTAGAACCAGGCATGGAGCAACAGACTGGTTCAAAATTGGGAAAGGAATATGTCAAGGCTATATATTGCCACCATTCTTATTTAACTTATGTGCAGATTACATCATGAGAAATGCTGAACTAGATGAAGCACAAGCTGGTATCAAGCTTGCATGGAGAAATATCAAAAACCTCAGATATGCAGATGATATCATCCTTATGGCAGAAGTGAAGAGCCTCTTGATGAAGGTGAAAGAGGATAGTGAAAAGCTGACTTAAAACTCAACATTCAAAAAATGAAGATCATGGCATCCAGTCCCATCACTTCATGGCGAATAGATGGGGGAAACAAGGGAAACAGTGATAGACTTTATTTTCTTGGGCTCCAAAACCACTGCAGACAGTGACTTCAGCCATGAAATTAAAAGGTATTTGCTCCTTGGAAGAAGAACTATGATAAACATAGACAGCATATTAAAAAGCAGAGACATTACTTTATCAACAAAGGTCTGTCTAGTTACAGCTATAGTTTTTTTCAGTAGTCATGTATGTATGACAGTTGGACTATAAAGAAGGCTGAGTGTCGAAGAATTGATGCTTTTTGAATTGTGGTGTTGGAGAAGACTTCTGAGAGAGTCCCTTAGACTGAAAGGAGATCCAACCAGTCCATCGTAAAGGAAATCAGTCCTGAATATTCATTGGAAGGACTGATGCTGAANATAGAAGTTAAATAAGCAGGGTGACAATATACAGCCTTGACATATTCCTTTCCCAATTTGGAACCAGTCCATCGTTCTATTGCTTCTTGACCTGCATACAGCTTTCTCAAGAGGCAGGTAAGATGTTCTGGTATTCCCATCTCTTGAAGAATTTCCCACAGTTTGTTGTGATACACACAGCCAAAGGCTTTAGCATAGTTAATGAAGCAGATGTTTTTCTGGAATTCCCTTGCTTTTTCTGTGATCCAACAGATATTGGCAAGTTGATCTCTGGTTCCTCTGCCTTTTCTAAATCCAGCTTGTACATCTGGAAGTTCTCAATTCACATATTGTTGAAGCCTAGCTTGAAGGATTTTGAGCATTACCTTGTTAGCATGTGAAATGAGCACAGTTGTATGGTAATTTGAGCATTCTTTGGCATTGCCCTTCTTTGGGACTAGAATGAAAACTGACCTTTTCTAGTCCTGTGGCCACTGCTGAGTTTTCCAAATTTGCTGGCATATTGAGTGCAGCACTTTAACAGCCTCATCTTTTAGGATTTTAAATAGATCAGCTGGAATTCCATCACCTTCTCTAGCTTTGTTCATAGTAATGCTTCCTAAGGCCCACTTGACTTTGGACTCCAGAATGTCTGGCTCTAGGTGAGTGATCACAGTATCATAGTTATCTGGGTCATTAAGACCTTTCTTGTACAGTTCTTTCCTGTATTCTTACCACCTCTTCTTAATCTCTTCTGCTTATTTTCAGTTCAGTTCAGTTGCTCAGTCATGTCCAACTCTTTGTGACCCCATGGACTGCAGCACGCCAGGCTTCCTTGTCGATTACCAACTCCCAAAGCTTGCTCAAACTCATGTCCATTGAGTCAGTGATGCCATCCAACCATCTCATTCTCTGTTATACCGTTCTTCTCCTACCTTCAACCTTTCCCAGAATCATGGTCTTTTCTAAGACAGTTCTTCCCATCAGTTGGCCAAAATATTGAAGCTTCAGCATCAGTCCTTCCAATGAATATTCAGGACAGATTTCCTTTAGGATTGACTGGTTTGATCTCCTTGCTGTCCAAGGGACTCTCAAGAGTCTTCTCCAACATCACAGTTCAAAAGATCAATTCTTCAGCAGTCAGCTTTCTTTATGGTCCAGCTCTCACAAACCATAGCTTATGGATCTTTGTTGGTAAAGTGATGTCTCTGCTTTCTTCTGTTAGGTCCATAGTATTTCTGTCCTTTATTGTGCCCATCTTTGCATGAAATATTCCCTCGGTATCGCTAATATTCTTGAAGCAATCTCTAGTCTTTCCCGTTCTATTGTTTTCCTCTATTTCTTTGTTTTGCGTTGTTCACTGAAGAAGGCTTTCATATCTCTTCTTGCTATTCTTTAGAACTCTACATTCAGTTGGGTATATCTTTCCCTTTCTCCTTTGCTTTTTGCTTCTCTTCTTTTCTCAGCTGTTTTTAAGGCCTTCTCAGACAACCTTTTTGACTTCTTTGTATTTTTCTGGGGGATGGTTTTGATTACCACCTTCTTTACAGTATTATGAACATGTATCCATAGTTCTTCTGGTACTCTATCAGATCTACTCCCTTGAATCTATTTGTCACTTCCACTGTATTTTCATAAGGGATCTGATTTGCTTGCTGAGGGGACATGCTAATCTTCTGTATATTGTTCCAATTTTAGTATATGTGCTGCTGAAGCAATCAGGTAGGCATGATTATCCCAAGTTAGTAGAATATGAAGTTGATATTCAGAAAGCTTTGATGACACGTCCAAGTTCCCACAACGCCAATTTAAATACAAATTTGACTTTAAAATATGCCATTTCCTCTTGACGCTATGCTGACTTGTGATCATTTACTCGAGTTGCTTTGCTTTCTTTCTTTGGCTCTTTTTTCTTTTCTTTTTTCTTTTTTTAAGGTAAGGGGTAGGCTGTTTGAGTGGGCTTCCTTGGTAGCTCAGCTGGCAAAGAATCCACCTGCAATGAGGGAGATCTGGGTTCAATCTCTGGGTTGGAAAGATCCCCTGGAGTGATACTCACTCCAGGATTCTTGTCTGGAGAATCCCCATGGACAGAGGAGCCTGGCAGGTGACAGACAGTCCATGGGGTCACAAAGAGTCAGATATGACTGAACGACTAACCACAGCACAGGGAGTTTGGGCACACAGGATTTTTTTTTTTTTAGTAAAAATGATTTTAATGTTTTATAAACATGAATGCATCTTAATCTTTCTAGAAGGTAAGTTAACTAGATAAATTTCAGGGTTTAAATATATACACACAAATGCACACACCCTCTTGTACAGTTTATAAATGATTCCAGGGACTGTACTGATTGAAAGATTATGGTGCCCTAACTTGAACAGTCCAGAACCTGGCTGTTCTTTACTCCTCTACACAGTCATGAATGACACACAATGACAGCATCAGTAGAACAAAATATATGGCATTTATTAAACATATGTGACATAGGTTATAATATCAAAGCACAGCATGCATGAACAAATTATTCATTCCTTTAACGAAAACAATAATTGATACTGAAAACATTAAGTGATTAAATTTCTACAATATACAAATTCTCTTTCATTTAAAGTGAGAAAGAAAAAGTAAATCACAGGTTGAAGAAATACAGTGATTTCAGCTGGCCCCATAAAGTCATAAGGCACAAATTAAACTGAGGGATTAGCACATCAGAATGAAACGTGTCTGCCCTCACAAAGACTGGCTCCAGCCGAGGCTCCCAAGCCCCTGCACGGGTCCTCAGCACCTGCCCCTTCCTTCCTGGGGTCACATTTCCCCAGGTGCCCATGCTTCTATGGACAGGCTTCCCTGTAGCAGAGAAACACTGCCTCTAATACTTTTACGGGTAAATAAAACCTTCATGCTGTAACAAATGATCCTGGCATGAGTAGCATGAGATTTCAAGTTAATACCCTTTTTCCTCCCAACCGAAGTCTAGTAAAACAGAAAATAGAGAATTCTCCTGCCAGGACTCAGTGTCTACATGGAAAGCTGACGACGGCCCAGTACAGCAGGGTACATACATACACCGGTTGGGGGTTTGAAAAACAACCTTGAAACCTCTCTCTCCTGCCCTCCCCGCTCCACCTCCACTTTGCCTCATGTTTTAGAAATGGAGCAAAACCTCAGCAATTTCCACTGGGACTTAAAACAGTGTATAGGAGGAAGCAACAGTCACCCTTTCCAGACTTCAGGCTGCAGGGTTCCAGGGCCTTTGTCCATCAGTAAAAAGTGCACATCTCCAAGTGCTTAGGTCAGAGTTTTCTTTGTGGTCAACTCTAGGACTCGTGTGTATGGGGTATAGTTCCTGGAAGGCATTGCGATCTCACGAGTCCTACCTGTTTGGCTGAGAAATGAAAAAAAGCAAATCAGGAATATGAGACAAAACTCACCATATGCTTCACGTGATAAGATAACTCTAGGAAATCCATTTTCAACACTTAAAAATAGACTGCAGTAATACAGTTGAGTATTTAGAGGGACCATTATTTTTAGTAACTTTAAAAAAGTTATTTGTTTGGAGGATAATTGCTTTACAATATTGTCTGGTTTCTGCCATACATCAACATGAATCAAAATTCAGGAATATCCCCTCCCTCGTGAAACCCCCACTCCTTTAGGCTGTCACAGAGCACCAGGTTTAGCTCCCTGGGTCATAGAGCAAGTTCTCACTGTTGTTCAGTCACTAAGTCGTGCCCGACTCTTTGTGACCCCATATGGACTGCACGCCAGACTTCCCCATCCTTCACTCTCTCCCGGAGTCTGCTCAATGGAATCATGTCCATTGAGTTAGTGATGCTATCCAGCCATCTTGTCCGCTGTCACCTGCTTCTCCTCCTGCCCTCAGTCTTTCCCAGTATCAAGATCTTTTCCAGTGAGTTAGTGCTTCGCATCAGGTGGCTGAAGTATTGGAGCTTCAGCATCAGTCCTTCCACTGAATATTCAGGGTTGATTACCTTTAGGACTGACTGGCTTGACCTCTTTGCTGTACAAGGGACTTTCACAAGTCCTCTGTCCATGGGATTCTCCAGGCTAGAGTAGTAGAGCGGGTAGCCATTCCCTTCTCCAGGGGATTTTCCTGTCCCAGGGATCAAACCAGGTTTCCTGCATTGCAGGCAGATTCTTTACCATCTGAGCCATTAAGGAAGCCCTCAACTTTCCATTAGCTATCTATTTTACATATGTTAATGTATATATTGGAGAAGGCAATGGCACCCCACTCCAGTACTCTTGCCTGGAAAATCCCATAGGTGGAGGAGCCTGGTAGGCTGCAGTCCATGGGGTCGCTAAGAGTCGGGCACGACTGAGCGACTTCACTTACACTTTTCACTTTCATGCATTGGAGAAGGAAATGGCAACTCACTCCAGTATTCTTGCCTGGAGAATCCCAGGGACAGAGGAGCTTAGTGGGCTGCCGTCTATGGGGTTGCAGAGTCAGACACGACTGAAGCGACTTAGCAGCAGCAGCAGCACATCATGTATGTATTTCCATGCTACTCTCAAGCACTGGAACTTCAGCTTCAGCATCAGTCCTTCCAATGAATAGTCAGGGCTGATTTCCTTTAGGATTGACTGGTTTAATCTCCTTGCTGTCCAAAGAACTCTCAAGAGTCTTCTCCAGCACCACAGTTCTAAAGAATCAATTCTTCGGTGTCAGCCTTTTTTATTGTTACACATGCACGTGTATTCATTTTCTGATTCTTTTCTCATATAGGTTATCACAGAATATTGAGTAGAGTTCCCTGTGCTATATAGTAGGTTGTTGTTGGTTATCTNAAGAATCCCAGGGACAGAGGAGCTTAGTGGGCTGCCGTCTATGGGGTTGCAGAGTCAGACACGACTGAAGCGACTTAGCAGCAGCAGCAGCACATCATGTATGTATTTCCATGCTACTCTCAAGCACTGGAACTTCAGCTTCAGCATCAGTCCTTCCAATGAATAGTCAGGGCTGATTTCCTTTAGGATTGACTGGTTTAATCTCCTTGCTGTCCAAAGAACTCTCAAGAGTCTTCTCCAGCACCACAGTTCTAAAGAATCGGTGTCAGCCTTTTTTATTGTTACACATGCACGTGTATTCATTTTCTGATTCTTTTCTCATATAGGTTATCACAGAATATTGAGTAGAGTTCCCTGTGCTATATAGTAGGTTGTTGTTGGTTATCTTTGTTATGTATAACAGTGTGTATATGCTAATCCCAAGCTCCTGATTTAACCGCCTCCCACATTTCCCCTTTGGTAACCTAAGTTTGTTTATCTCCAAGTCTGCTTCTGTTCTGTAAATATTAAGTTCACATATGAGTGGTATCATATGATATTTGTCTTTGTCTGACTTACTTCATTCAGTGTAATAATTGCTAAGTTCATCCACGTTGCTGCAAATGACATTATTTCATTGTTATGGCTGAGTACTATTCCACTGTATAAATGTACCACATGGTTATCGATTCCCCTGTCAATGGACATTTAGGTTGCTTTTATGTCTTGGTCGTTGTATATAGTGCTGTAATGAACATTGGGGTGTGTGTGTTTTTTTGGAATTACGATTTTCTTTGGCAATATGCCCAAGAGTACAATTGCTAAATCATATAGTAGTTCTAGTTTTAGTTTTTTGAGGAACCTCCATACCGTTTTCCATAGTGGTTTTACCAATTTACCTTCCCACCAACAGTGTAGGAAGATTCCTTTTCTCCACACTCTCTCCAGCATCATCTATAGACTTTTTGATGAGCCCATTCTGACTTAGGTGAGGTGATCCCTCACTGTAATTTTCTGTTTCTCTGATAATTAGTGATGTTGAGCATCTTTTCATGCGCTCTGTGGCCATCAGTCTGTCTTCTTTGGAGAAATGACTATTTAAAGCCTCTGCCTATTTTTTGGTTTTTTCTTTTTTTATCTCACATAGAGCTGCATGAACTGTTTGTATATTTTATAGATTAATCCCTTGTCTGTTGCTTCATTTGAAAATATTTTCTCCCATTCTGTGGATTGTCTTTTTGTTTATGATTTCCTTTGCTGTGCAGAAGCTTTTAAGTTTCACGAGGTATTTGTTTGTATTTTTATTTAATTTTATTTTTATTGAAGTATAGTTGATTTCCAACATGTGCCAATCTCTGCTGTACAACAAAGTGGACTCAGTTATATATAGACATTCTTTTTCATATTCTTTTCCATTATGGTTTATTGTAGGATATTGAATATAGTTTCCTGTGTTATACAGTAGGACCCTGTTGTTTATCCATCCAATATGTAATAGTTTATATCTGCCAATCCCAAATTCCCAGTCCTTCCCTTCCCCTTGGCAACCACAAATCTGTTCTCTACGGTCTATGAGTCTGTTTCTGATTCATAAATAAGCTCATATGTGTCATATTTTGGATTCTACATGTAAGTGATATCATGTAGTGTTTGTCCTTCTCTTTCTGACTGACTTTAGCCAGTATGCTAATCGCCAGCTGCATCCACATTGCTGCAAATGGCATTGCTTCACCCCTTTCACGGCTGAGCACTGTTCATTGTATGTGTACATGTACTGTCTTCTCTATCCACTCATCTGTTGCTGGATGTTTAGGCTGTTTCCATGTTTTGGCTATTGTGAATAGTGCTGCTATGAACACAGTGGGGTATGTATCTTTGGGGATTAGGGCTTTGTCTAGCTATATGCCCAGGAGTGGGGCTGCTGAATCATACGGTAATTCTATTTTTAGTTGTCTGAGGAACTTCCACAGTTTGCCATAGTGGCTACACTAACATACATTCCCACCAGCAATATAGGAGGCCTCTCTTTCCCCACATTCTTTCCAGAATTTGTTGTTTGTTGACTTTTTTTCCATTATTCAAGTGTATCTTTAAACAATTTTTAATTGGAGGGTAATTGCTTTAAGTGCTTCCCTAGTGGCTCAGCTTTACAATGTTGCATTAATTTCTGCAGTACAACAACATGAGTCAGCCATAAGTATACATATATCCCCTCCCTGTGGAGCCTCCCTCCCATCTCCCACCGTCCCACCCTTCTAGGTCATCACAGAACACCAAGCTGAGCTTCCTCTTTTTTTTTAATTTATTTTTTAATTGGAGGAAAATTGCTTTACAATGTTGTGTTGATTTCTGCTGTACAAAAGCACAAAGTCAGCCATAATTATACATATATATCACCTCCTCCTTGAGCCTCCCTCCCCTCTAGTCATCACAGAGCACCACGCTGGGCTCCTTGTGTTACATGGCACCTTCTCACCAGCTGTCTGTTTTACACGTTAGTGTATATGTGTTACTGCTACTTTCTCCATTCATCCTACTCTTTGCTTATGCCACTGTTCTCTATTCTCTGTGTCTGGGTCTGCATTCCTGCCCTTCAAATCGGTTCATTAATACCATTTTTCTAGATTCCATATATGTGCGTTAATATATGACATTTTTCTCTTTCTGACTTAATTCACTCTGGATAACAGGTTCTAGGTTCATCTGTCTCCCTAGAACAGACTCAAATTCATTCTTTTTACAGCTGAGTAATATTCTGTTGTATATATGTACCACATTTTTATCCATTTATCTGTCAGTGGACATCTAGGTTGCTTCCATGTCTTAGCTATTGTAAATAGTGCTACTGTGAACATTAGGGTACATGCCTCTTTTTGAATTATGGTTTTCTCAGGGTATACGCCCAGTAGTGGGATTGCTGGGTCATATGGTAGTTTTATTCCTGTTTTGTATTTTTTTTTTTTAAGGAATCTCCATATTGTTCTCCATAGTGTCTGTTATCAATTTACATTCCCACCAACAGTGCAAGAGGGTTCCTTTTTCTTCGTATCCTCTCCACTATTTATTGTTTGTAGATAAGGTCCCTGTTTCGTACAGCAACTTCCCACTAGCTCTCTTACACGTGATAATAACATATATATTTCACTGCTACTGTCAGTTCACTTCACCCTCTCCTCCTCCTCCTTCCGCTTGTGCCCACACCTGTGTCTCTATTCCTGCCCTGCAAATAGGTTCATCAGTACCATTTTTCTAGATTCCATATGAATGCTTTAATACACAATATTTTTATTTCATTTTAATTGGAGGATAATTGCTTTGTAATGTTGTGTTGGTTTAGGCCATACAGCAACATGAATCAGCCATAATTATATGTATGTCCCCTTGCTTGTGACCCTCCCTCCCTGCTCCCATCTCACCCCTCTAGGTCATCACAGCACCAAGCTGGGCTCCCTGTGTTACACAGCAGCTTCCCACTAGCTAGCTATTTTACACATGGGAGTGTATATATGTCGGTGCTACTTTCTCAGTTCATCCTTCCCTCTCCTTCCCCCGCTGTGTCCACAAGACTGTTCCCTGCGTCTACATGTCACTTCCTTCCCTGCAAATAGGTTCACAGCACTATTTTTCTAAATTCCATATATATGCACTAATATTTGATACTTGTTTTTCTCCCTCTGACTTAACTTCCCTCTGTATAATAGGCTCTAGGTTCATCCACCTCATTAAAACTGACTCATATTCGTTCCTGTTTATAGCTGGGTAATATACTACTGTGGATATGTACCACAACTTCCTTATCCATTCATCTGCTGATGGATGTATGGGTTGCTTCCATGTCCTGACGGTTGTAAATAGTGCTGCATTGAACATTGGGGTACATGTCTCTTTTTCAGTTACGGTTTTCTCTTCATATATACCTAGTAGTGGGATTGCTGGGTCACATGGTAATTTTATTCCTAGTTTAAGGAATCTCCATACTGTCTTTCATAATGGCTGTGTCAGTTTACATTCCCACCAACAGTGCACAAGGGTTTCCTTTTATCCACACCTTCCCCAGGATTTACTGTTTGTAGATTTTTTTGATGATGACCATTCTGACCAGTGTGAGATGGTATCTCGTTGTAATTTTGAATTGCATATCTCTAATAATAAGCGATGTTGAGCATCTTTTCATGTGTTTGTTGGTTATCTATATGTCTTTGGAGAAATGTTTGTTTAGGTCTTCTGCCCATTTTTTGATTGGGTTGCTTTTCTGATATTGAGCTGCATGAGCTGCTGGTCTATTTTGGAGATTAATCCTTTGTCAGTTGTTTCATTTGCGATTATTTTCTCCCATTCTGAGGGTTGTCTTTTCATCTAGTTTATAGTTTCCTTTGCTGTGCAAAAGCTTTTAAGTTTAGTTAAGTCCCATTTGTTTATTTTTTTATTTTATTTCCATTACTTTAGGAGGTGAGTCAGAGGTCTTGGCTGCGCTTTATGTCTGTTCTGCCTGTGTTTTCCTCTAAGAGTTTTATCGTTTCTGGTCTTATGTTTAGGTCTTTAATCTATTTTGAATCTGTTTTTGTGTATGGTGTTAGAAAGTGTTCCAATTTCATTCTTTTACATGTAGCTGTCCAGTTTTCCCAGTACCATTTACTGAAGAGACTATCTTTTCTCCACTGTATACTTTTGCCTCATTTGTCAAAGATAAAGTGCCCATAGGTGCAGAGGTTTATCTTTGGGCTTTCTAGCCAGTTCCATTGATCTGTATTTCTGTTTTTGTGCTAGTATCATATTGTCTTGTTTACTGTAGCTTTGTAGTATAGAGTGAAGTTGGAAGGTTGATTCCTCCAATTCTATTTTTCTTTCTCAAGATTGCTTTGGCTATTCAAGGTCTTTTTTGTGTTTCCCTACAAATTGTAAAATTTTTTCTTCTAGTTCTGTGAAAAATGCCATTGGTAATTTGATAGAGATTGCATGAAATCTGACTTTACTACCCAAAGCAATCTATGTTTTCATACTATAGATTCTTCCAATCCACGAACGTGATATATCTCTCCATCTGTTTGTATCATCTTTGAGTTCTTTCATCAGTGTCTTTCATCAGTGTATCTGCATAGAGATCATTTGTCTCCTTAGGTAGGTTTATTTCTAGGTATTTTATTCTTTTTGTTGAAGTGGTGAATGGGATTGTTACCTTAATTTCTCTTTGAGTTTTCATTGTTAATGTATAGGAATGCAAGGGAATCCTGTGTATTAATTTTATATCCTGTGAATTTACTAAATTCATTGATTAGCTCTTGTAATTTTCTGGTACTATCTTTATCAATGTCATCTGCAAACAGAGTTTAACTTCTTTTCCAGTCTGGATTCCTTTTATTTCTTCTCTGATTGCCATGGCTACAACTTCCAAAATTATGTTGATTAATGATGATGAGAGTGGGCACCCTTGCCTTGTTCCTGATCTTAGAGGAAATACTTTCAGTTTTTCACCATTGAGAATAAGGTTTTCTGTGGTTTTGTCCTATATGGCTTTTATTATGTTGAGGTAGATTCCTGCTGTGCCCATTTTTCTGGAGAGATTTTATCAAATGTGAGTTGAATTTTGTTGAAAGCTTTTTCTGCTTCTGTTGAGATCATCATATGGTTTTTGTCTTTCAATTTGTTAATATGGTGTATCACACTGATGGACTTGCATATATCAGAGAATCCTTGCCTCCCTGGGATAAACCCCACTAGATCATGATGTATGATCCTTTTAATGTGTTGTTGGATTATTTGCATGTATTTTGTTGAGGATGTTTACATCTGTGTTCATCAATGATATTGGCCTATAGTTTTCTTTTTTGTGTGATAACTTTATCTGGTTTTGGTATCACAGTGATGGTGGCCTAATAGAATGAGTTTGGAAGTATTCCTCCCTCTGCAGTTTTTTGGAGGTGTTTGAGCAGGATAGGTGTTAGTTCTTCTCTAAATGTTTGATAGAATTCACTGTGAAGCCATCTGGCCCTGGGCTTTTGTTTGTTGGAAGGTTTTTGATCACAGTTTCCATTTCAGTGCTTGTGATTGGTCTATTCGTAATTTCTGTTTCTTCCTGAGTCGGTCTTGGATGGTGGTTGTGCTTTTCTAAGAATTTGCCCATTTTTTCCAGGTTACCTATTTTCTTGGCATATAGTTGCTCGTAGTAATCTCTGTATTTCTGCATTGTCTGTTGTAACTTCTTTTTCATTTTCTGTTGACGTTTTAATGATGACTCTTCTGACTGATGTATGTTGGTACTTCATTATAATTTGCATTTCTCTACTAATTAGTGATGCTGAGCATCTTTTCATGTGCCTACTGGTCATCTATATTTCCTCTTTGGAGAAATGTGTATTTAGGTCTTCTGCCCATTTTTCCATTGGGCTTTTTTTGTTGTTGTTGTCTACCTATATAAGCTGTTTGTGTATTTTGGAGGTTAAGCCCTTGTCTGCTGCATCATTTGCCAATATTTTCTCCCATTCCGTGGATTGTCTTTTCATTTTTTTATGGTTTCCTTTGCTGCGCAAAAGTTTGTAAGTTTACTTAAGTCCCATTGGTTTGTTTTTGTTTTTATTTCTCTTGCCTTGGGAGACTGATCTAAGAAAACAATGGTACAATTTATGTCAGAGAATGTTTTGCCTATGCTGTCTTCTGGGTGTTTTATGGTGTCATGTCTTGTGTTTAAGGCATTAAGCCATTTTGAGTTGAATTTTGTGCATGATGTGAGAGTGTGTTTCAGCTTTCCCAGCACCACTTGCTCAAGAGACTTTTCCCCCATTTTATATTCTCTTCTCCTTTGTTGGAGATTAATTGACCTTAGATACGTGGGTTTGTTTTTGGCCTCTGTGTTCTGTCCTGTTGATCCATATGTCTGGTTTTGTACCAATAATACACTGTTTTGAATGCTATAACTTTGTAATATTGTCTGAAGTTTGGGAGAGTTATGCTTCCTGCTTTTTTCCCTTAGGACTGGCAATTCTGTGTCTTTTATAATTCCATGTAAGTTTTTGGATTATTTTTCTAGTTCTGTGAAAAATGTCATGGGTATTTTGATAGGGTTTGCATTAAATCTGTAGGATTTTTTGTGTCGTGTGGCCGTTTTAATACATTAGTGATCAGAGATGTATTAATATGTGTTTTGTTACCTGAACATTATTGACTAGAGATGTTTCCGTATTCATTTACGTAACAAATTGCCGGCCACAAGTGTTAGTTTCTGCAAAAACCCCCTGGTCAGTAATGTGTTAACAGTATTAATTCTTCCAATCCAAGAGCATGGGATATCTTCCCTTTCTCTGAATGCTCTTTAGTTTCCTTTATTATTGTTTTATAATTCACAGCGTAAGTCTTTCACCTACTTGGTCAGGTTTCTTTCTTTCTTTGGTGCTATTTTTAACATTTTTTGTTATTGTTTTTACATTTCCTTCTGATATTTCATTGTTAATGTAAAGAAATGCAACCAATTTTTGAATGTTAGGCTTAAATCATGCTACTTTGCTGAATTCATTTATTAGCTCGAGTAGTTTTGTGTGGCGTTCTTAGGATTTTATATATATATATGTATATGTATATATACATATACATATGACCATGTTGTCCACATACAGTGAGAATTTTACCTCTTCCCTTCCAGTTTGGATACCTTTTATTTCTTGTCTGCTGTGTCCTAGACTTCCAGGAGTATGCTGAATAAAAGTGGTGACAGTGACCATCCTTATTTCATGTTTTAGCAGGAAAGCTATTACCTTTTCACCACTGAGTATTTTGTTGGCTGTGGATTTGTCATAAATGGCTTTTATTATGTTGAGATGTGTTCCCTAGGAGATGGAGCCAAAAAGATATTGCTGCTATTTACATCAGAGTATGTTCTGTTTTCCTCTAGGAGTTTTAGTCTGGCCTTACATTTAGGTCTTTAGTTTGAGTTTTATTTTTGTGTATGATGTTAGGGCGTGTTCTAATTTCATTCTTTTACATGTAGCTATCCAATTTTCCCAGCACCCCTTATCGAAGAGGCTTTTTTCCATTGTACAGTCAGTTGGATACTACTTTTTCCAATCCAAGGATATCGTGTATCTTTCCTTCTTAAAAGCTCCCTCCCTGGGTGCAGGCCCCATCCCAATTCTTTCCTTTCCCTTTTATCCTACCCAGTTATGTGGCGATTTTCTTGCCCTTTCCAAAGTCTGAGGTCTTCTTTCAGCATTCAGTAGATGTTCGGTGTGAACTGGTCCACTTGTAGATGTATGGTTAATGTTTTTGTGGGAGAAGGTGAGCTCTACGTCCTGCTCCTCCACCATCTTGAACCCCCTTCTCCCTGGGGCCAGAGAGTAGTTTTAGCAACTTAAGGTTGCTAGGTATCCATGATTCAGAAAAATTAAAAAAAAATACACACACACACACACACACATGAAAACCCCCCATGCATTCAGGAGCTCACAATTAGATGGGAAAGATACATACTTAAATTGTTGCAATGTCTTAGGTACTGTATAAAGACATAAGGAGCTATATTGGATGCTCTGTATTTGCCTGTTCAGATCCATCCCCCCGTCTCTCCCCTACACCCTGGGAGGCTGCCCAGAAGATGGACGTCAGTGGACCCCCTCACCCATTACCTTCCAGTTGGTGTGGACCTGTTAGGAGGTGGAGGCAGAGAACGGAGCACAGGCAGACCAAGTCATCTGCTCCCTCTGCTCAGGCTGCGGCTTGGTAGTTGGCAAAATTCCTCTAGCAAAGGCTGCGCTATAGCTCACCCCTTCATCTCCTCTACCAGCTTTCTCTCCCCATCTCTTCAGGCCCAGGCTGGAAACAGCTGCCACTGTTGCTAGCTCCAGAGCAAGCCAGTGTCCATTTTTTATTTCCCTAAAAGCTGCCCTCAAATTTGTACACAGTCATTTCATTTAAGTGTCTTCCATTTTCCCTTCCTGCCAAGACCCTGAGCAGCACAAGAACAAACACATGGGCAAACTGAGGGCAGAACAAGTTAGCTTCACTGGGAGGAAGTCAGCCTCGGGAAGGTGACTCCTGAAGGATGCCTAGGCATTCCTCAGGTGATTGAGGAAGAGGTGGGAATTCCAGGCAGAGGCAGTACAGGCAAAGAAGGGTGAACACAGAGGCCACAGTGTGAAAAGGAGACACACTTAGCCTGGATTGGAGCCAAAGAGTTCAGTGTGAAAGTGGCAGAAGATGAAGCTTGGGTGGAAGGGGGAAGAAGGGTCCTCTGTGCCCTGCTAAGGGGTTTAGAATGAGAGAGTGAGTCGTTTTTAAGGAGGGCAGGATATGCCACTATTTTTATTCTAGCAAGATTCCTTGGCACCTCTGAGGGTTGACTGTAAAGGCCTTAGTCTGGAGGCCGGAGGTTATTTAGGGGAGTTTTGCTATTTAGAAAGTGAGAGAGACCATGAGAACTCAAACTGTAAAAATCACACTGGAGGTAAAGTAGCAAGGAAATGTTAAGATGCTATTTAGGAGGCAGAAGTAACAATTTTGTGATTAAAATGGAGAAAAATGTCCCATTCATTTTTCCTTATAGACATATAACTACTTTCCCAGCTTCCCTTGCACTTTGATAGACCACATGACTCTACAGGCAGAAATGATTTCTGTTACTTGCAGGTTTAGCCCATGTCCATTTTGCTGCTGAAGATATTTTCCTAAAAGGACAACTGGAGCATATTACTATTCTTCAGACTCTTCATTCTCCCCCTTGCTCCCTGGGTGGAGTCTCATCTCCCCTGCAGGGTGTGCGGCCTCGACCATCTCCTGTTCTGTCTCCCACCTGGCCTCTCCTCATTTACACACTGCTTCACAGTCTGCCATCCTCAGCTGTCCCCTCATCAAATCAATCTGATGAATTCCTACCTGTATTTTAAGAGTCAAACCTCGTCCCCCGATTCTCCTCATCAGTGATAGAAACCATCATCCATTTCTCTGTGTGCCCTCAGTTTCCTCGAGCAGCGCTGCTCAGCTTTCTCCTTCACAAGGTTCCCTTTTGCTAAATTTGCCCCCATCAGTAACACCTCCCATAGGGCTTCCAGGCTGGTTCAGTGGTGAAGAATGCACCTGCCAATGCAGGAGAATAATATCTTGCCATTTGCAAAACATGGATGGACCTTGAGGACATTGTGTGAAGTCGCTCAGTCATGTCCGACTCTTTGCGACCCCGTGGACAGTAGCCTACCAGGCTCCTCTGTCCATGGGATTTTCCAGACAATAGTCCTGGAGTGGATTGCCATTTCCTTCTCCAGGGGATCTTCCCAACTCAGGGATCGAACCCGGGTCTTCTGCATTGCAGTTAGGGTAAGTGAAATNTGAAAAATACTTTTTGTACTATTACTAAAAACTGTTTCCTAAAAAGTCAGAGGTTAAAGGGAAAAGAAAAAGTATCAAGCTGTACGAATACTTTTGTTGTTCAGTTGCTCAGTTGTGTCCGACTCTGCGACTCCATGGACTGCAGCACACCAGGTTTCCCTATCCTTTATTTCCCAGAGTTTCCTCAAACTCATGTCCATTAAATTGATGATGCCATGCAGCCATCGCATCCTGTCTTTCCCAGCATCTAGGTCTTTTACAGTAAGCATACAAGTAAGGCACAAATATTAAACAGCACACACACAGTACATGCTATGTGCCAGGTACCAACTTCTGACTTTCCCCTGGCCATAATGGTATGACAGAATATCTCAGAAATTACATTAAATTAATACTGTCATGAGATCTCATAATCCATCTGATCTACCAAAGCTAGAAGAAATGAAGAAGATGGTTGATTATGTAACTAGGACTAAGCCACATGTTACTTAACCTCTAGTCACAATTTTAAGTTAAGTTGCCACTATCTCATAACAACCTTATATAAAATTTATCACTGACAGTCTTATCCTTGTTCAAATTCATTCAAGGTAAAGGACAAAAATCCTGTTTATTACCCTGTTTATTTACTAAGAAGACATGCTTTGAAGACAGACAGCTATTTACTGACTGTGTGACCTTAACTAAGTTATTTAAAGCTTCAGTCAGTCTCAATTAGTCTCAGTTATGAAATCTAGACAATTATTAGACTGTCATTAATGGCAGTTGCTATTAATATGAAACATCTATCCCTTTACATAAATGCATTTTAATTTTCAGAATAAGGCAGTGCATATCCTTATTTTAATTTATATGTAAACTATCTGGTTTCCAAATAACATTTGTAAAAATTTTATGAAAAACTAGATCACAGGTCTAAATACTATGTTATTTAACTTTAATAACAGATTGATACATATCATCTAAATATATCCATCTAACAAGCTTATTGTGGGATTGGAACAAGATCAAATCTTTATGTATGAGGCCTTTTAGAGTAAAGAATATGCTTGAAAACTAGTAAGAATCACTTAACATTGACTATATGTCATAGTCATATATGTTCTTCTGAACATATATAAAATATATATAAAATGTTCTTCTGAACATTTTAAACATAGTATTTAATACTCACAGCCTATGAAGTAATAGTATAATTCTGATTTTATGAAAGAGTAAATAAAGGGTAAGTTGGTCAAGGTCACCTTGCCTAGTCAGTGCTAGAACAGAAATGTGAAACTAGGCAATATGGTTTCAGAATCTAAGTTCTTATCCACCCATTACTGTCTTTCAAAGAAAATCCAAGAGGTTATTTAAAATTGAAAACCTTGAAGGTAACAAGCAAATTTTATCATTTTCCTTCTGTTGTGTTCAACATATTATATACTAAGGAAAATTAACATGAAATTAAAAGACACTCCTTGGAAGAAAAGTTATGACCAACCTAGATAGCATATTCAAAAGCAGAGACATTACTTTGCCAACAAAGGTCCGTCTAGTCAAGGCTATGGTTTTTCCAGTGGTCATGTATGGGTGTGAGAGTTGGGACTGTAAAGAAAGCTGAGCATCAAAGAATTGATGCTTTTGAACTGTGGTGTTGGAGAAGACTCTTGAGATTCCCTTAGACTGCAAGGAGATCAGCCCTGGGATTTCTTTGGAAGGAATGATGCTAAAGCTGAAACTCCAGTACTTTGGCCACCACATGCGAAGAATTGACTCATTGGAAAAGACTCTGACGGTGGGAGGGACTGGGGGCAGGAGGAGAAAGGGACAACAGAGGATGAGATGGCTGGATGGCNGGAATGATGCTAAAGCTGAAACTCCAGTACTTTGGCCACCACATGCGAAGAATTGACTCACTGGAAGACTCTGACGGTGGGAGGGACTGGGGGCAGGAGGAGAAAGGGACAACAGAGGATGAGATGGCTGGATGGCATCACTGACTCAATGGACGTGAGTCTGAGTGAACTCCAGAGCTGGTGATGGACAGGGAGGCCTGGCATGCTATGATTCATGGGTCGCAACTGAACTAAACTGAAGGAAAATTTTAAAATACAAAATTTTTAATTTATGAAAATTCCTTATATTTTCCCACCAATTATTTATCAGATTGTGTTTTCAGAACTTTTATAAAAGCATCTTTTGGAACTTCAACATTGCCAACTTTCCTGAGTTTTTTCTTTCCTTCTGCTTGTCTCTTCAAAAGCTTCATTTTTCGGGTAATATCACCACCATACTGAAAAACATTTTAAGAAATTTAAGTTCAAATCACTCCATAGAAAATCTTACAATTAGCGATATCAATTAATTACAATTACAACTTTATATTTATTATCCATGAAGTAGACACTTGGAAAGTTACCTCTAATTCCCTTCCTAGCAGATTCTAAATTTACTATCTTCTCAAAGAATGATAAGTGCTTTATTTGTTTTTTAAGGATATGAAGATTCTCAAGGAAGCCCAATACTATATTATGCAAGTCAAGAAAAGCTATCAATCTCCTTACTGATTCAAGGCCTTGAAATTTTGGATTATATAGCTGTAGTCTAATACAGAAACTTGCATAGGCTTAAATGTGTCAGTCCCAATGTTAAAAATTTAGAAAAAGCATTCATCATTTAATTCTCATAATAACTGAGTTAAGAATCTTTTTTAACAGAAGAAACAGCAAACTTCGCAAATTAATGTAGGAGAGATGGATTTCAATTTTAACTCCCATTGTAAGACAGTCATTGTCTTCAAATTCTTCCTTAAAAATCAAAACATCCTGATCATAACTGTTATGAAAACATTCTTAGGTAGTTGCATATAAAGAAATTTTTAAAAATAAGATAGGAAAATACTTAAGAATGTGAGCAAAATGAATATGCAATCATTAAAGTCAAGCTGACATTTACCTATTTAAAAAGAAAACATAGATGAGATAAAAAGTACTATAAAAACCAACAGTGGAAACCCAAGGTATTTATACCCTGATTTTAAACTTACAAAATAAAGAACACATGTAGATACATACACATTTTGCCAAAACATTTTTCCTATAGGCTTTCACACTGTAAAAGAGAAAATTTTCCTTAAGTACACAATTATACCTTTTAAAAGTACTTATTTTCAAAAACAATCCCCCCTTTACTAAAGATACTAAGATTAGGTCATACTTATGTAAAATTGGCAAAAGACAATCATTAGATAGCTTACATGCTCGTTTGTATTTCATGTATTTGGAATAAAATAGACAATTCAAAATGAATATCAACACAGATTTTATTAATTAAAAAAAAAGGTTTGTGGATAGTCTCGAAGAGGCCAAAATAAAGACTGGTGTGACCTTGATGGTGAAAATTTATATAAAGGCATTTCTAGTTCAGTTTAAAAATACTACTTTCAAAAATACTAAAATGGTTATTATCTCACTGCTGCTGCTGCTAAGTCGCTTCAGTTGTGTCTGACTGTGTGTGACCCTATAGACGGCAACCCACCAGGCTCCCCCGTCCCTGGGATTCTCCCAGCAAGAATACTACAGTGGGTTGCCATTTCCTCCAATGCATGAAAGGGAAAAGGGAAAGTGAAGTCGCTCAGTCGTGTCCAACTCTTAGGGACCCCCATGGACTGCAGCCTACCAGGCTCTTCCGCCAATGGGATTTTCCAGGCAAGAGTACTGGAGTGGGTTGCCATTGTCTTCTCCAATTATCTCACCACTGACTATCAAATGTGATAAACCATAAAAACTACAGAAATTCCTTAACCAGAAAATTGAGTGGGGTCACTGAATAAAATGAATGGAAATAAAATTCCTTAAACCATATACATTAGAGAAATAACTGCAAATAATTATCACCTGAAAGTGTCATATAAGTAATTCAAAGTAACAGTCATCACTTAAGTTAGTGGAATTAAGAGATTAACATTTCTATAAGTAGGAATAAAGTTTAGGTCAATGTTAAGGTAAATTTTTTAATATTCGTTCATTTTTTATGTATATCATTGCTAAAACCAACCAAGGAACAAAAATGAATTTCAACTCACGTTTCTCTTGCAATGATTTTACTTCCAAGGGCAGCTTGAATTGCTATCTCAAACAGCTGCCTAGGAAGAGAATCCTTCAGACGTTCACATATGGCTTTGCCAACAGAGTATGCTTTGTCTCTGAGACAGAAAAAAAATGCAGCTATTCATATATCCTAAATAAAAGTAGTTTTCTAGTTAATATGCATAATCAATGTAAAGGTTATTAAGGAGGTACAAATAGAACTTATCATGTTGTTGTTGTTTAATAGCTAAATTGTGTCCAACTCTTCGATCCCATGAACTGTAGCCCACCAGGCTCCTCTGTCCATGGAACTTCCCAGGCAAGAATACTGGAGTGGGTTCCAGTATCTTTCTCTAGGGGATCTTCCCAACCCAGGGATTGAACCCACATCTCCTGCATTGGCGGGTGGATTCTTTAATAAACACCACTTAATCTCTGAATCATATGTGACCTCTGACAGCAAAAACAACATGATCTCTTACAGAAAATCTAGAAAAACATAGAGAATAAAAACCATTCTTAATGCCCTTCCCTCANGAGAGGAACCTGGCAGGCTACAGTCCATGGGGTTGCAGAGAGTTGGAAACAACTGAGTGACTAAACAGCGACGACAACAAACACCCTTTACCGTGCAGTGATTTTCAACTATGGTTGGGAGACAACTTCTTAATAAGGTGTATTAGAAGCCTCGGTGTGGGGGATGTTAATCTTCACATAACTCTCCCAAGAGATTCAATGTCTTTTCCACACTTTCCTCCCCTTGAAAATGACTGTCACAGAGGCATGTGGCATTCCTGCAAGCATCTCACTGCACCTGCTGGTCTGCACATCCTCTGCTAGCTATAATTTCGTGAAGTGTGAAAACCACATCTTGCTTATCTTCATGACCTCAGCAGCTCACTCAGGCAAAACCCAGAACTGTCAGTACACAGATGATGACCAAGGCAACCAGAGGACGATGGATTTTGAGGGACGAGTGGTGACAATTTCACCATCACCTGCTCCAGAGAGGAATCCACGGGATATCGCAGTTCAGGAGTCCCCAGGGACCTGACTAGGCAGTTCAGTGAGGTGCCAGGGGCGTGAGCCAGATGGCAATTTGTGCCAACTCCTGTGAAAATTCCACAGAACAGAAGTGGTCTCTGGTGACACTATCCTAAAGGCCCATAAAGTTCAGAAATGTTTATAAAGGTGAGCCCTCTGGGTTTCAGAAACAGGCTCTCATATCTCAACCTTTCAAAAAGAACTGAGGTTAGTTTTTCTAGTTGATCACTAAGAAACAACAAGATTTCAAGAACACAAATAATTTCAACCACAGAATGAAAATTCAGCCATTCTCTTTAACATATTAAGGCTATTGTTAACCTTTTATTAATCCATAAAGGGGCAGTTCCCTGGGGCAAACAAAAGCAGCGTCAGCAAATAATGCCTTGACAAAAAGCTATTTTGTGTTCTGCTTTCTACAACAGAAATATGAAAATGTAGGCATGTTAAAGTACTTACTATGCGCCGGGAACTTATGACTGCAAGGAATACTTTTCATTAAAATGTACCTATTAAGACATAATTTATGAGTTTACTGGAAACTGAGTTTCACTAAGGGACAAAGGAGAGAAGTCTCTTCTCTTTTGGCATTTTGTTTTCCACTTTTCTCTTTGAAGGCTAGCTGACCTAAAATTGCTCTCAATGGCCTTAATTAATATATATCGAACTTCTCAAATCTGACTCATGAGTTTTGCCTTTAATGAAGTGTTTAGAAGCCCCAGGCATCAGGGTGAATGCCTTTGACCCCTTCCCTCTCTCCTTGCTTTCCAGAAATCTATGCCACACAAAGACAAGATGAAGGAGAAGAATTTGAGAAGGCGAACCTGGAGCCAGGGATGGGACTGAGAAGATGAGATGGAACACTGGTCTCCAGGAGACTGGGGAAGCGGGAGTAGAGCGTATGGAGTAAGTCATGAAGGAAAAAGCCAGCCCCACAACAGTGAGTCCAGGTGCAAAGCTCAAAGGTGAGTGCAGAACCCTGAACTTATGGCAACTGGGACTGTGGTGATGGCATCAACAGAAATATACAAACATGGCCATATACACTGGACACTTTATATCTGAATCATCTTAGCAAGTTTCAGTAGGAATGACTATCAGGATCTTCCCCTAGCTAAGGAAACTGAGATTCAAAGAGGTTAGGCATTAGTTCAAAGTTATAGATATACCCAGAGGCAGATCCAGGACCCAATCCCAGGGCTGATTTCCAAGCCATCGCTTTGAACCACAACTAGAGTGCTCAGCTCTAGATGGGGTGGGTATGAAGATGAAGCGGTGCCCAGCAGGCAGCCAGGAATGAGGACCTGTACACAAGAGAGGTGTGAGCTTCCTAACCTCTTCAAATCTCAGTTTCCTTACCTAGGGGAAGATTTTGATAGTTAACTGACTTCCAATTAGAGCTGCTCTATTTTTCCTGTGCTCCCTGAGCAGCTCTAATTGTTAAGTCAGTTCATGTTTCACGCTTTGCAACTCCATGGGGCTGTAGCCCGCCAGGCTCCTCTGTCCGTGGAATTTCCCAGGCAAGAATATTGGAGCTGGTTGCAATTTCCTACTGCAGAAGATCTTCCCTACCCAGGGATCAAAGCTGGTTTCCTGCGTGGCAGGCAGATTGTTAGCCACCAAATGCTGTTATCAGGAGCACAGCACGTAAAACTTGCAGGTATAGGGAGAAATGGGTCGTAGGTGCCATACAGCTTTACAGCAGCACGGGCTTTGTGCCCAGTGCCTGGGACACACTGCAGCATCCGATAACACAGCTGACCAAGGACCTCAGCAGTCACTGGGCTTCCAGAGTTCTCCACTGTGTCCGGTGTAAACCACTGATACCGAACCACTGGCAGCTGAAAAATTCAACACGTACGGAAGCACTAACCACTCAATTAAGCTGTCAGCCAACCAAGCCAATCAAAAAATTGGCAGAAAACCGAAATAGATGTTTCTCCAAAGAAGAAGAAATGCAGATGGCCAGGAGGCATATGAAAAGATGCTCAACATCACTCATTATTAGAAAAATGCAAACCAAAACTACCATGAGATACCAACTCACCAGTTAGGATAGCCATCGTTAAAAAGTCAACAAACAACAAATGCTGGAGATGGATGCTGAGAAAGAGGACCCTCCTACCCTGTCAGTGCAAATGTAATTTAGTGCATCCATGATGGAAAACAAGGATTCCTCAGAAAACTAAGGGTAGGATTACCATATGATCTAGCAGTGCCACTCCTGGGCATGCTGCTACTAGGTCGCTTCAGTTGTATCTGACTCTGTGCGACGCCATAGACAGCAGCCCACCAGGCTCCCCTGTCCCTGGGATTCTCTAGGCAAGAACACTGGAGTGGGTTGCCATTTCCTTCTCCAATGCAAGAAAGTGAAAAGTGAAAGTGAAGTCGCTCAGTCATGTCTGACTCTTAGCGACCCCATGGACTGCAGCCCACCAGGCTCCTCCATCCATGGGATTTTCCAGGCAAGAGTACTGGAGTGGGGTGCCATTGCCTTCTCTGCTCCTGGGCATATATCTAGACAAAACTCTAATCCAAAAAGACAGGCACCCCAATGTTCATAGCAGCACTACTCACAATACCCAAAACATGGAAACAACCTAAATGTCTATTGACAGATGAATAGCTAAAGATGTGGTCCATATTTACAACAGAATATTTGCTCATCCATAAAAAAGAAAATAATGCCATTTGCAACAACATGGATGGACCTAGAAACTGTCATAGTAAGTGAAGTAAGAGAAAAACAAGTATCACTCATATGTGGAATCTCATTTTTAAAAGATGATACAAACTTATTTTGGCAAAGAGAATGGCAATCCAATCCAGTATTCTTGCCTGGAGAATTCCATGGACAGAGGATCCTGGCAGGCTACAGTCTGGGAGGTTACAAAGAATCAGACACAACTGAGAAACTAAGACACAAACTTATTTACAGGACAGCAGCAGACTTATATCAAAAGCAGCTCACAGTTACCAGAGGGGAAACACTGGGGAGAAGGATAAACCGGGAGCTTGGGATGAACACGTGTACACTACTACTATGTATAAAACAGATAACTAACACAAACCTCCTATGGCACAGGGAACTCTATTCAATATCCTGTGATAACCTAGATGAGCAAAGAATTAAAAAAGAATGAATACATGTATAACTGAATCACTTTGCTGTACACCAGAAAGTTACACAACATTATAAATCAACTATATTCCAATAAAATGTTAAAAAAAATACTTGATACCATGTCTTATATGTAAAATCAAGTTTTGATTTAGATAATAGGAATACTAGCTATTTATTAAGTCTTTCAGTTACCATGCTAAATTCTTTACATACATGTTTTCATTTAATCCTCATAACAGTCCAATATGATTTGATATTGTCATCATCATTTCCATTGTAAGGATGAAATCATAGCGGATTAAAGGAGACTGAGTAACTGGTGCAGGGCTGTGCTCAGCTGGCTGGGCAGGGACCCCCCCCACAGCCTAAACCTTCCCAGCTGGAGGGTACAGCAGAAGACCCAGAAGGAAGAACAAAACTCACCTGCATAACAGGCTTAATTCATTACTTTTTATGGATCTAAGATATTTGGGGAGCCTATTTTTAAAATATTCTTGAAAACACCATGGAATCTTTTATTAGATGCCAGTTTGAAGTCTTAAGTGAGAACCAGGGATTCTTTTAGAACATACGTAACACAATTTAGCAATATCTACTGAGCATTTTAAAACTACAGATGTACCACACCAGGACTCCAGAAGTATGGCTCAAATCCTGGCTCTGTGGCTTCTAGGAAATCCCTGTATCTCTCTGGGCCTCAGTTTTGGTGTCTATAAAACAGGGAGATTAGATCTGTGGGTGGGGGTTCCCATTTGATTGTGACCACAGAGCTCTTTATTCAAGCAAAATCTTACTTGGAATCTAACATATAAAACATACTAAAAACTGAGTTTCTCAGGTTGGGTGTTTTTTCTGTGAGGGGGGATGGTCCCCACAGGTCAGCTCCTTGCTTACCTCGTCGCCCCCACCCCAAACCCCCTCCTGGAGCCTGAGCACAGAGTGCACAGTTCCAAAGAGCACAGGTGGGAAACCACGGCCCCACCTCCCCTCTCAAGAGGCCGTGCTCCTCGCCCCCCAGCCGTGCATGGCGCCTGTCACATAGTAGGCACTTGATAAATACTGTGAGAGAAAGAATGAAAGATTGCCCTGCCTTTTCGGAAGTGGGGATACGTAGTTTTCATTTCCTCTGCTGATTGCCCCAGGTAGTTAAAGTGCTAAGATGGATCCTGGGGGAAACCAAATGTTACATTTATGGAAAAGCTGCTTTTAGATACTGAAGTGGCTTCCAAGTTCAGCGCGGCCATAAGTTAAGGGTCTGTCAGCACTTCCATTATGAACACCGCTTTGTGGTTTCATAACTTAGCCATAAAAGTTTGCTTCAGGCTATCCCTCGACATACAAATTGAAAACCCTGTTTTAGGCCAAAATGTGGGAATTAGAAAACAAACAATTTATTGGTTTCAGACATAGTTTTGTACCTGTCTCAACCAAATAAGATTTATTATGTGGGCAATTAGAGGGGACTAAGCCACTTGGTTCTTGAAAAATAAAAAATAAAAAAGAGGAAAATAGCCAACCTATTTATATTTTAACAGTTGTCCCTGGGTATCAATCCTTCTTTGGGGTCCTACTTTTATCAAGTACTTTATCCCCTGCATTGATGAGACCTGGAGTCTATTTATAAATTTTTTTTCCTTCTTTTTTAAACATTTTCTGTTAATGGTATCAGAATGAAAAATATTGCCTTGTTTTTAACCAAAAAACAAGCAACATAAATGAGACTTATCTCAAAAAAATAAATAAAAGAGCTTAATCCTGCTTTCAGTAAGTATTTTGAGAAGGGCAAGTATCTCATTTTAATGAACAAAAAAGACAACATCAGTAATGAATAAACAGGGATATGAGACATTGTTCTACAATGTGAGAACTGACTAGAGCTGAGAAGTCACCTGGTCAACTTGCTGACTTACCAGGTCAGGAAATGGAGACTCCAGCTAACAAGAGTCCAGCCTGAACATGTCCCGCAGCTCCTAACCCCGAGGACGAGAGCTGGGTGTTCTACAGCCCAGCTTGGCGATCAGCTCATTCCTGTTTCCCATGGATGTAACAGTTTAAGCCAGGAGTCTCCAATTTCCTGACCTACTCATGTCTACCACCTCACACACACACATGCCCCTAACCATACAAGAAGACACCTTCCTGCACACAGGGTATGGCACTTGGTGATTCTGGTTTCCCAAGTCCCAAGCCATGTACCATCAGTGCCCTTGGAATGCACTTGTCTTCTGTCCTCTTGGAGCCAAGCCCAGTTTTGAGCATCTAGAGACACGGGGTGGGTTGCTGGGTCACAGGCGCTAACCTGACCAGGGAGAGACACAGGTACTGGGCTTGTGAGCAGCTTAACAACACATGGCTCAGTCCTCTAGCTCAGAAATGCAGCTGAACAAACCAGGTTACAGTTCCTGTGGATGTGCTTGTGACTGAAGAGATGATGTATTTGTGAATCTGGTCTAGTGCATGACAACACTGTTACAGTACTAGGGAGCAGCAGGGCTTAGAGTCTCCCTACTCTGTCACTTAAGCACCTCACAGCGTTCTCACACTGTTGAGAATGTCTGCCTGTACATCTGATTTCCCTTGCAGCCTGCACTCTGGGGCAGGAACCCCCAGTCTAATTCCTCTCCTTATCTTCACTGTCTGGCACAGGGGAGGTACTCAACAGATGTGGGCCGAATGAACAGATAAATGAGTAGAGGAAGGACCAAATGCGCACACTTGCTGACGGGGCTCATCTGCTCTCTGCAGTTGCGTCCCCAGGTCTCCCCTGGGCCATGCGTGCCCTAGGCCTCCGCACAGCCTCCCCACTCCACAGAATCCAGCCAGACCCCTCAGCAGCCACCACTTCTCTTTGCAGAAATACTTTTGATAGAAAGAATGCAATTCTGGGAATAACAGCACAGTGCAAGTATTTTCTTGAGTCAAAGGGGAATTTGAGTTGAAACAATAGGAAATTCTTAAATACCTGGGTAGAAGATCACAGCCCACTCCAGCCTCTCTGGTTTCCACTCCAGTCTTGGACTGGGTTTCTATTAAATAGTCCAGCCTGCTTTGTAGTTCATTATTCTAGAGATGAGGGGGAAAAGGGCTGTTAGTAAAGCAAATGTGTTCCCCCACAAATACATATGATACAATTTATATGTATTATCCGAATTTTCCCCTAGACACAGACATCTACCACAGTGTATTTTTAAGTGCCTCTTCTACAGTAGGAATTGAAGGAATACATTGACTGAATTCTTACAAATAGCTTTATGTGCATGGACATAACGTATGTATCCAATTTTACCTGAATGGAAGCAAAACAAAATATCCTACCCTGTACCATTATTTGCTGCTTTTCGCCCACTCAACAATGTGTTGTGATTCTTTCCATGTTTATTAGCTTTCTTTTTATGTCAACAAACTATTTTAATGGATTCATAGCATTCCATTGTATGGATCTACATTAGGTAACTAGTCTCTCACTGATGACCTTTAGATATTTATCACATTTTTTGTAATTATAAATAAGGTACAGCTCATGTTTTAACACTCCCTCATTAAACTATAAAATGAGTTTAAGTCTATTAACTTAATTTAGAGGGAAATACCTCTGTTAACTTAATAATTAGTATTTTGTAGGTGTGGAAAATTCAGAATCTCAAACATATAAAGTAGAACAAGCTCCTTGGGATTAAAATTAGCATTCTGAAATAGTGTTTTTTTTCCAGGCCAGAGCCAAACATTACATAGGTTGATGATTAGATGCTCAGGAATTGGAAATTTGCCCCGTGGGGGAAATGAAGGACAAAGGAGCAAGAAAGTTGAGGATACTGAAATGAAAACAGATGAAGTGCTGCTGCCTAAAACCCAAAGGACAGGAAGACACACCTTTTAAAAAATTCAGACAGTGGTTATCTCTGTGTATAGAGATTTTTTTATTTCTCTTTTAAAGTTCTATGTATTTTCTGTAATGCTAGACTAAATTTTCATGAGGCAATAACCATAATTATGCTCCTGACTGTATTCCTCAGAACACAGTATGTAGTATATACAAGATAAATATGTATTGAATAAATGTATAAATGCCTTTGAAAGTGTGTTAGTTGCTCAGTCATGTCCCACTTTTTGTGGCGCTATGGACTGTAACTTGCGGTTTCTCTGCCCATGGGATTCTTCTCCAGGCAAGAATACTGGAGTGGGTTACCATGCCTTTCTCCAAAGGATCTTCCTGACCCAGGGATCAAACCCAGATCTCCTGCATCGCAGGCAGATTCTTTACCAACTGAGCCACCAGAGAGTGGGTGTTTTATTTGCATAACCAGAAAAAATTAAGCATTTGTCTTTTCTAAGCTGATGCTGAAGCTAAGGCACTGTATTCTAAGACACACAACAACACATGAAAGTTGAAAAGTTATTTGGAAACAGAAGCTCATTTGTTCTGAAAGAGTTCCTGCTCTGGATGGGTGATAACAAGGTGCAAAGCAGCAGCTCTGGTACAGACTCAGGGTCTGCAGGATGTAAAGGTCTAGGAATCCCTTCTGATAATGGGAAATGGTGTAAAGGAAGAGAAGGCACTCCAGGTTCCCTAGCTGCTGACAAGCCATGACTGATCTGTGAGCTCGGCATCTGTCACCTGGTGCTCTGGGAGAATGGTGTTGGCTAACTGCCAGGGGTTCACCACCATTTACACACACACACACACACACACACACACTGCTTCACCAACAATATCTGCACTCTCTCATTCATACAGAAAGAGAGACCTGCCCATTAACAATCAACAGTCCCACTGATTCATTCTTTCTCAGTGTAGACTGTAATCATGAGGATTCTGTAAAGTGCTGAGCTGAGTACCTATAGTTAGGGGGCAAAAAGGCAAGGTTAGCAAATGTACCCCAATTGGTATACAGTGAGTAGTGGACTTATAGTCCTAAGTCTTTTGTTCTATTTCAAAGGAACTCTTGTACAAATCAAGCTTCCCTAGTGGCTCAGATGGTAAAGAATCTGCCTGCGGTGCAGGAGACCCGGGTTCAAACCCTGAATCAGCTATTCACTGAAGCACTGATATGAAAATCTTTAACTTTTAAAAGTGTAATACTACCAGTTAAAAAAAAAAAAAAAAACCTGAGTATCTGCTGGGAATCAGGTAGTATGTAAAATCAAGTGAGGGGAGGAAGTTGGCAGCTAAAGAAATAGGGCATAATTTGTAACCTTTGAGGAGTTCAGTCTTTTGGGGGTACAGACATCTAAGCAGAAAATAACAGAACAAACTCCTAAGTCTCATGCCAGAGGGACCCAGAAAATATCATGGGGGCACTTCAGAGGGGATGTCTAACTCAAAATGGAGGACTGGATTGTCTGTGAAGATTTTCTGGAGTTATGCAAGGGACAGAGAGTAAGGGAAATAAAAGGAATGAGTAATCCAGAATTATGGAAGAANAAAAAAAAAAAAAAAAACCTGAGTATCTGCTGGGAATCAGGTAGTATGTAAAATCAAGTGAGGGGAGGAAGTTGGCAGCTAAAGAAATAGGGCATAATTTGTAACCTTTGAGGAGTTCAGTCTTTTGCGGGTACAGACATCTAAGCAGAAAATAACAGAACAAACTCCTAGTCTCATGCCAGAGGGACCCAGAAAATATCATGGGGGCACTTCAGAGGGGATGTCTAACTCAAAATGGAGGACTGGATTGTCTGTGAAGATTTTCTGGAGTTATGCAAGGGACAGAGAGTAAGGGAAATAAAAGGAATGAGTAATCCAGAATTATGGAAGAATACTAGGTTGAGAACAGGCCCCTGACTGTAGTATACAGGTATGCAGGAGTTAGTTATGAAGGGCTGTGTATGCCACTACCAAGCCTCTACACCCAGGCCCATAAGACCAAACTCAAATTTTACTTCAAACACTTGGGCTCCAAGTGAAAACTGTATTGGGAGGAAATAAAACTATAATGAAGGAAGATCAGTCAAGGAGGTCATTGCAATTTTCTAGGTAGAGTGAGAGCCGCACTTCTAGTATATGGAAGTAAGCAGTTAAATAGAGCCTCCTCAAAAATATACAATGGAGAAAAAGACAGGCTCTTCAACAAGTGGTGCTGGGAAAACTGGTCAATCACATGTAAAAGAATGAAACTAGAACACTCTAACACCATACACAAAAATAAACTCAAAATGAATTAAAGATCTAAATGTAAAATCAGAACTATAAAACTCTTAGAAGAAAACATAGGCAGAACACTCTCTGACATAAATTACAGCAAGACCCTCTATGACCCACTTCCCAGAGTAATGGAAATAAAAATGAAAATAAACAAATGGGATCTAATTAAATGCTTTTGCACAATGAAAGAAACCACAAGGTGAGAAGATAGCCTTCAGAATGGGAGAAAATAATAGCAAATGAAGCAACAGACAAAGAATTAATCTCTAAAATATACAAGCAGCTCATATAGCTCAATACCAGAAAAATAACCCAATCAAAAAGTGGGCAAAAGAACTAAACAGACATTTTGCCAAAGAAGACATATAGATGGCTAATAAACAATAGAAGCTCAACATTACTCATTACGAGAGAAATGAAAATCAAAACCACAATGAGAAATCATCTCACATTGGTCAGAATGGCTGTCATCAAAAAGTCTACAAACAATAAATGCTGGAGAAGGTGTGGAGAAAAGGGAGCCCTCTTACACTGTTGGTGGGAGTACAAACTGGTACAGCCACTATGGAGACAGTGTGGAGATTCCTTAGAAAAACTGGGAATAGAACTGCCATATGACCCAGCAGTCCCACCCCTGGGCATATACACTAAGGAAACCAGAATTGAAAGAGACTCATACACCCTAATGCTCACTGCAGCACTATTTACAATAGCTAGGACATGGAAGCAACCTATCTAGGCTGCCCATCAGCAGTTGAATGGATAAGGAAGTTGCAGTACATATACATAATGGAATATTACTAAGCTATAAAAAGGAATGCATTTGAGTCAGTTATAATGAGGTGGATGAACCTGGAGCCTATTATACAGAGTGAAGTAAGTCAGAAAGAGAAACACAAATACTGTATATTAACACATAGATATGGACTTTAGAATGGAGAAGGCAATGGCACCCACTCCAGTACTCTTGCCTGGAAAATCCCATGGATGGAGGAGCCTGACAGGCTGCAGTCCATGGGATCACGAAGAGTCGGACAGGACTGAGCGACTTCACTTTCATTTTTCACTTTCATGCATTGGAGAAGGAAATGGCAACCCACTCGTGTTCTTGCCTGGAGAATCCCAGGGACGGGGGAGCCTGGTGGGCTGCCGTCTATGGGGTTGCACAGATTCGGACACGACTGAAGTGACTTAGCAGCATGGACTTTAGAAAGACAGTAATGACTATCCTACATGCAGGGCAGCAGAAGAGACACAAATGTAAAGAACAGACTTTTGGACTCTGCGGGAGAAGATGAGGGTGGGATGATTTGAGAGAATAGCATTGAAACATATATATTACCATATGTAAAATAGATGACCAGTGCAAGTTTGATGCATGAAGCAGAGCACCCAAAGGCAGTGCTCTGGGA
Organism: Neotragus pygmaeus; assembly: GCA_006410875.1. Classification (NCBI taxonomy): domain Eukaryota; kingdom Metazoa; phylum Chordata; class Mammalia; order Artiodactyla; family Bovidae; genus Neotragus; species Neotragus pygmaeus. The sequence continues at coordinate 898,905 of SJYV01022910.1, read as the reverse complement.
CAACCCAGAGGGATGGGATGGGGAGGGAGAGGGTTCAGGATGGGGGGAAACATGTATACCTCTGGCCGATTCATGTTGATGTATGACAAAAACCATCTCAATATTGTAAAGAAATTATCATCCAATTTAAATAAATAATTTAATTTTAAAAATAGAGACTTGTGCAAAGAATAGCTATCAACCTTGGACAGAAGACAACCAACAACTGAGGTCTTCAGAGACTGAAGGACAGGTAAGTTTTAGACAGGAGGTAAAACTTGGAGCAGATGACAAGCATTGGCTGGGTTCTCTGATTCTTTTGTTTCTGTTTGCAGCTTTGCCCAAGAGCAGAATAGTCAGAGTGGAGGCAGCACAAACACAGCAAAAATTTGGTAGAAAGATCATCTGTCTGGTAGGAAAAAAACAAAAAAACCAGTAGGAGTCGACGGGATAGAAGCGTTACCAAGAGTGAGAGGGAAGCCAAAACGGAAGGGTCAGAAAAGACTGAGATTCTCTGTGTATAAATTCAGTTCCAGTCTCCAGCAGACCCCTGAACCATGTACATGTGGAGCAAAGTGAAAGCAGCATGAAGCCAAGGCTTAAAGAACTGAACTGAGATCTAACCCATCACCCACCATAGCAAGGCAGGATGCAGTTGGGTCTAACCAGATTCTTTACCTTCTAAAGCAATTACAAGTCTATTTTCCTGCACATCACTGATGAAGGAGGGGAAAAAAAAAAAAAACAGAAATAGAAAATATAAATAGAAACCCAATGGTAACTTTTGAACAGAAACATACAATGCCTGAAATTAGATCAGTCACTAGATTGCCCTAAGAAAAAAATGGATATGCCAAAGGAAGGAGTCAGTAAACTTGAAGACACATTAATAGAAGTCATTCAATCAAGATAAGATAATGCTGAAAATAATAAATGAAACTTCATGGAAAGTGAAACAATTTTTTAAAAGCCTAACATAGGGACACTGGAATCACAGAAGGAAAGAAGAAACTGGAGCAGAAAAAATATTCAAAGAACTAATGTGGGGGCAGTGGAGTAGGGGGTAGTATTGAAATTTTCTCATATTTGGTAAGAGACATAAATTTATATAAATTTAAGAATTGAATATAACCAATATATTGATTATATATTATTGAATATATATATTCAATATATATTGATATATATATCGATTATATATATATATAACCTATATATTGATATATATTGATTCAATATATATTCTTGAATATAACCAACTCAAGAATCTCATCAAACTCAGACAACCAATTCAAAGAGAAACCTACCTTGGCATATTACAGTCAAACTACTGAAAAACAAAGAAAAATCTTGAAAGTCATCCTGTTACATATAGGGAAACAGTAATCTGAATTATCAAAGGTTGTTCATCAAAAACTATGAAAGCCAGGCAAGACTGAATACTAACGAAGGAAACTGTCAACCTAGAACTCTCTCTATATTTCCATAATGAAGGTGAACTACAGGCCTTATTTTTGAATAAGAAAAATTAAGTGAATGTGTCCCCATCTGGTCTGCACTACACAAAATGCTAAATAAAAACTCTTCACCCTGAAGAGAGGTATCAGAAACTCAGATTTCTCAGGAATGAGTGAAGAATATCAGAAATAAATACTATATGAATAAACATAAAAGACAATGATTTTCTCTTAATTTCTCCAAAATACATAATGACTTAAAACTTCTAGCAATATACTGTGGGTTTATAGTAATACATAGATAACTCAGGTAACTCAGACAGCAGGGGGAAGGGTTAATGGACCTTATCATTGCAAGATTTCTACATTTTATATTAAGTGGTACAACATTACCTCTAAGTAGACTGTGAACACTTAATGATGTATATTATAGTACCTAGAGCAACCTCTCAAAATTAAAGACACAATGCGAATTGATGAATGGATGAATTTAAATGGAATTCTAAAAAATTTTGGAATAGTCCAAAAAAAGGCAAGAGAAGGGAACAAAACCAGCAAATAAGCCAGAGGGACTACATAGAAAACAAACAATGGCAGAACTAAATCCAACCATATCAATAAAAATTAAATGTCAATGGACTGTACACTTCAGTATAAGAATATCAGAATGTATAAAGAAACAAAACCTAACTATATATTGTCTACAGGAGATGTACTTTAACACAGATCAGTTAAAAATAAATGGATGGGAAAAAAATATACCATGCAAACAATAAACTTGAGTGCAGAAATTATAATACCAGACAAAAGAGACTTTAAGACAAAGAGTATGAACAAAGGTAGTGACCAGTATTTCATAATAAGGAGATCAATTCATGCCAAAACACAACAGTCAAAATTGTGTATGTACCTAATAAGAGAGCTTTAAAATATATGAAGTAAAAAACAAAATTAAATAGACAGTCTGAAATCATAGCAAGGGACTTTAATACCCCCTCTGAGCAACTAAGAGAACAGTTATACAAAAACCAGGAAAATCATAAATAATCCAGACAATATTATCAACAACCTAAATCTATTGATATTTATAGAACACACACAAAACAGAAGAATATGAATTTTTTTTATAATAGTCAACCAAGAGAAACCATATGCGGAGCCATAAAACAAGTCAAACTAAATTTAAGAGAATGAAAACCATGCAAAGCATGTTCTAGGACCATAACAATTAAATTAGAAATAAAAACCAATAAGATATCTAAGAACACCACAAATATTTGGAAGCTGAAAAACACACTTCTAAATAATTGATAAGTCAAAGAAGAATTTCAAAGGAAATCAGAAAATATTTTGAACTGGATGATAATGAAAATACATCTTATTAAAGCTTGTAGGTTGCAGGTGAAGCAGAGCTGGGAAGGGACATTCATAGATTTAAAAGCGTATATTAGAAAAGAAGAAAGGTCTAAAATCACTGACCTAACATCTACCTCAAGAAGCTAGAAAAAGAAGAGCAAAGTAACACCAAAATAATTAGAAGGAAGAGAATAATGAATATCAGAGCAAAAGGCCTCAATAAAACAGAAAACAGATAATACTCTCTATCCACAAAGCCAAAAGTTATTTTAGTTTAAAAAGAAAACAGCAAAATTAATAACACTCTACCTGGATTGATCAAAGAAGGGTGGAAGGGGACAAATGATCAATATCAGAATAAAGAGGCACTAAAAAGAAATAACAGGATATCTATGGTGAAAAAAACAATATCAATCCTTACTTCACACAAAATACAAAAATTAACTCCAAATGGATCTTAAAACTAAAAGCAAAACGCCTATCATTTTTAGAGGAAATCATTGGAGAAAATCTCTGTGACCTTGTAGTAGGCAAAGATTTCTTAGGAACTAAAAAGCAGAAACCATAACAAATTGATAAATTGAACTTTACAAAAAAAAAAAATGGATACCAAAAGGTATCATTAAGAAAATGAAAAAGCAGGTCATGAAATGGGAGAAAATGTTCACAATACATATATCTGACAAAGATCTGGTATCCAGAATGCATAAAGAACCCTTAACACAATAAAAAAGAAAAGTAAAACAATAAAATAATGGGCCAAAGATCTGAACAAGCACTTCAAAAAATAATATATACAAATGGCTAATAAGCACTTAAAACATGCTCAGCATCACTGGTGACCATGGAAATACCACCATAATGAGATACCACCACATACCTTCCAGAATGGCTACATTAAAAAAGACCAACAGTATTAAGGGTGAGGATGCAGAGAAACTGGAACAGTCCAACTTCTGGTGGGAAAGTAAACTCCTTTGATAAACAGATAGTTTCTTAAAAAGTTAGATCTTTATCTACCATACATCCCAGCCATCCCATTACTAGGAATTCATTCAACAAGAATAAACCCGGGCTTCAGGTTCAAGATGGCAGAGTAAAAGGATCTGTACCCATTTCCTGCCAGAGCACCAGAATCACAACTAGCTGTTGAACAAGCATCAACAGAAAAGCTGAAACCTACCAAAAAAAGATACCCCACATCCAAAGACAAAGCCACAACTAGATGGCAGGAGGGGCACAACTGTGATAAAAACAAATCCCATACCCTCTGGGTGGGTGACCCACAAACTGGAGAACAATAATACCAAAGAAGTTCTCCCACTGTTGTGAAGGTTTGGAACCCCATGTCAGGCTTCCCAGCCTGGGGACCCAGCAAAGGGACTGGGAATCCCCAGGGAATCTGACTTTGAAGGCCAGTGGGATTTGAATACAACATTCCCACAGGACCGGGGGACCAGAGACGGAGACACCAGGGTCTCTGGTGAAACAAAACCTTGCGTGGACCAAGACTCAGAGGAAAGGAGAAGTGACTCCACAGGAAACTGAACCAAAACTACCTGGCAGTGTCGGAGGGCCTCCTGTGGAGGTGTGGGTCAGCAGGGGCTCCCCAGAGGGACAGGGGCGGCGGGAGGTGCAGGGGACTGACAGCAGCTGTCTGGGGAGGTCACCTTTGGGGTAAACCTTGGAGGCCACCACCAACCTGACCATAGAGCCCATAGCCCCGAGGGCTGGGTTTCCGTAGGCCAAAAAATTACCAGCAAGGGAGCACAACCCCATCCATCAGCAGATAATTGGATTAAAGCCTTACTGAGAAAGACCTAGTTTTTCCCACCACCAGTCCTTCCCTTCAGGAAGCTTACAAAAGCCTCTTAGCCTCCTCCATCAGAGAGGGTAGACAGAAGAAGCAAAAAGAACCATAATCCCACAGCAACTAAAATAAAAGCACATTACAGAAAGTTAATCAGCATGAAAAAGCAGAAAGTTATATCCAGATGAAGGGACAAGATAAAACTCCAGAAAAGCAACTAAATGAAGTTGAGATAGGCAACCTTTCAGAAAAAGAATTCAGAATAATGATAGGGAAGTTGATTCAGGATCTCAGAAAAAGAATGGAGGCAAAGATTGAGGTGATGCAAGAAATGCTTACCAAAGACCTAGAAGAATTAAAGAACAAACAAACAGAGATCAATAATATACTAGAAGGAATCCACAGCAGGATAACTGAGGCAGAAGCATGGATAAATGACCTGGAGGACAGAATGCTGGAAATCACTGCCACAGAACAGGATATAGAAAAAAGAAGGAAAAGAAATGAAGAAGACAGCCTAAGAGACCTCTGGGACAACATTACATGCATGAACATTAGCATTATAGGGGACCCAGAAGAAAAAGAGAGAGAAAAAGGACCTGAGAAAATATTTGAAGAGATAATATCTGAAAACTTCCCAAACATGGGAAAGGAAATAATCAACCAAGTCCAGGAAGCACAGAGTCCCAGGCAGGATAAACGCAAAGAGGAACACACTGAGACACATAGTAATCAAACTGACAAAATTAAAGACAGATAAAATATTAAAAGCAACAAGGGAAAAATGACAAATAACATAAAAAGAAACTCCGATCAGGCTATCAGCTGATTTCTCAACAGAAACTCGACAAGCCAGGAGGGAAGGGCATGACATATTTAAAGCGATGAAAGGGAAGAAGCTACAACCAAGAATATTCCACCCAATAAGACTGTCCTTCAGATTTGATGGAGAAATCAAAAGCTTTCCAGACAAGAGAAAATTAAAGAGAATTCAGCACCACCAAACCAGCTTTACAACATAAGCTAAAGGAACAAGAGAACAGAAAAGCCCTACCTACAGAAAATAAACCCAAAGCAATTAAGAAAATGGTAATAGGGTTATACATATGGATAATTACCTTCAATGTAAATGGATTAAATACACCAACCAAAAGACATAGACTGGCTGAGCAGATGAAAACATGTACATGTATGCACTTTCANCTGAATGTTTTGACTTGAGCCCGGTAACTTGGGTCATTTACCACCACCTGGTGACAGCTAGATTTAAATGCAACTTTGTGAAGTACATAAACCTCTTAATGGTCAAATTTACAAACTGATATGAGTCAAGAAGTGAGAGCAAATGTGCCAAATGGATTTCACTTGCATACTGCCTGCATGATTCCCTGGATTTTGGGATGCCCCCAATTTTGGGGGGTGCTTTGGAGGTTATGTATTTAGCAAGTCTGTCTTGGTTCCTCTGGTCCTCCCAAAGTCTCTTCCAAACAATTTTGTTTCTGAAGTCTACAGGGTGGATTGTTTAGAGGTAATGGATGGACATATTCTTTGAGTCATTCATTCGATGTCTGAGAATATGAAGCTGATCAAGGCCTTTACTCTCAAGAAGCTGACAGTCAAGGGAGGAAGAAATACCAGTAATAACATAGTAGTAGCTGATTTTTGAGAGTTTATGTTCCTATAGGAGTAAGATATAGGAGACAATATGTCAAGGCTCTTTGAAGTTGGCAGTCAGAAATAACAGCATTTTTCACACAAAAGTGTGATTTAGATTATGGAAAGGAACCAAAGGCTTGTGAGTCATATGTTAGCTAGAATAATAGCAAACCCAGATACCTGTGGGCATGCATGCTTAGTTGCTCAGTCATGTCTGACTCTTTGCAACCCACTGGACTATAGCCCGGCAGGCTCCTTTATCCTTGGGATTTTTCAGGCAAGAATACTAGAGTGGGTTGCCATTTCCTTCTCTGGGGGATCTTCCTGACCCACGGAGGGAACCTGTGTCTCTTGTGTCTCTTGCATTGTGGGCAGATTCTTTACCCACTGAGCCATCGGGGAAGTCCCATCCAGACACATGAGAGTCTGCTTATTTTAGAAACTGGATGACTTACTTGGGAGAAGGCATGGGGTGTGCTTCAGGAGCAGACATCTGTCGGGGAATAACTTGAAATTAGAAGTTGGCACCCCTTGTAGGGCATGAGGGCCTGCCATGCACTGCCTGCCAGCCTAAGCATCCTTTGCCCCTAGTTTGAACACATCAACTCTGACCACAGAATATACTGTACAGGATGCTTCTATGAGAAATGCTCAAGGATGAAAGCAAAGGAGTGTGCACGGCTTTCATTTTTAGTGCAAGAGCACAATTGCTTCTTGAAGCATCAGTTGCTGAAAAACTTGAGCCCTTGTCATCAGCAGTTTCAGATCCCTTACATTCTTCCCACACCCATTTTTTCCTCCAGAGCAAGGTGCCTCCTCACACTAACATTAGCCCAGAAATCTCCCCTCAGCTATCTTTCCCTANAAGGAAATGGCAACCCACTCCAGTGTTCTTGTCTGGAGAATCCCAGGGATGGGGCAGCCTGGTGGGCTGCTGTCTATGGGGTCACACAAAGTCGGACATGACGGAAGTGACTTAGCAGTAGCAGCAGCATACTGTATATATACTTCCTTAGATAAGGATTTATTCTTTCTGATTTTCAACTCTTTCTATTCAACTCAGAACAGCATTTTTGCCTCTGAGTTCTCAAAATCCATAAGCAGGCACCACAAAAATAAATATAACAATGAAAGAAGACAAAACTAAACACTCTTTGGTCTTGTTAGAGTCAAATTCTATTTTTAATTTATTTCAGAGATACTAAATTAAATTCACAACTAATGGCTTCAAACAGGCTAAATGAAAATGCTGCTTTGTATCATAAAAGCTGAGGTTGTTACTGGCTACAACAGTAAGTGCCAAGAAGGATTCCAAGGCTGATCTCTACTGGAAAGCATACAGGAGTCCGTTACTCAGGTCTGCCAAAGGAGTAGCTACTGAGCTTTGCGGAAGGATTAGCATCCATTGGGCTTCAGCTAGCTCTGAAGTCCTCTGGAAGCTCTGAGTTTTCTTCAGACTATGAATCATTCAGGGCTGCATTTTAATATTGAGGGACCTAGGTAGTTTTCTTCATAGGCTTATCTCTCAATAAAATAAACTATTTTATGACTGCACTGGTGTAAAGACAAACATAATCAGCACTGGATTTGTAGTAGAATACTGCTATTCAACATAATTGGCTTTACTTCTTCTGATTTTAAAACAAATCACTATGGAAACATTTTCATGTTTGTTCAAAATTTGGCACCAGACATGATGGTCAAGAGAAGAATGAAGAAAGAGGCAGCTATTCCATGTTGGTGTTGATAATAAGAGAAATTATGTAGGAGGCTTATCTTGGGATCTCAGGACCCACAAGGAGAACCTGAAAAGCTTATAGAGAGGCCTTTAAGAGGTTCATTCAGATATTCAATCCAGGTGGTCTCAGCAAAACCTTACTCTCTCAAGGCTGTATCTTTGAAACAGCTCCTAATGGGGGAATGATGGTGGGTGGAACATACATTCCAAAGACAATGGAGTGGGTGGGGAAACTTCTGCTGCCTTGTCCAACTCATGGGTCAGCTGGTGGTCACCATCTCTCCATGACTTCCTCCAATACTTTGTGAACTTTTAAATGTGTTATAGGCCTCAGGCACTGTGCATATCAGCTGGAAATATAGAGTTTGTCTAGAATCCTTCAATTTTAATACAAAATAAACTTTGTAATTTAAAGGTAAAAGAAATTACCTTTTTTTAATGAGTAAAAACCATGGTCTAACATCAAAAATCATTTATATGGAAATTAGAACTATTTAAAGTGTTTGTACAAATTTGCAAATAACAANGTAGCCCACCAGGCTCCTCCATTCATGGCATTTTCTAGGCAAGAGTACTGGAGTGGGTTGCCATTTCCATCTCCAGGGGATCTTCCTGACCCAGGGATCGAACCCGGGTATCTCGCATTGCAGGCAGATGCTTTACTGTCTGAGTCACTAGCTAAAGCAATGGTTTTCTCCAGTAGTCATGTACAGATGTGAGTTGGACCATAAAGAAGGCTGAGCGCCGATGAATTAATGCTTTTGAATTGTGGTGGAGAAAACTCTTGAGAGTCCCTTGGACAGCAAGGAGATCAAAATAGTCAATCCTAAGGAAATCAGTCCCAAATATTCATTGGAAGGACTGATGCTAAAGCTGAAGCTNGCTGAGCGCCGATGAATTAATGCTTTTGAATTGTGGTGGAGAAAACTCTTGAGAGTCCCTTGGACAGCAAGGAGATCAAAATAGTCAATCCTAAGGAAATCAGTCCCAAATATTCATTGGAAGGACTGATGCTAAAGCTGAAGCTCCAATACTTTAGCCACCTGATGCAAAGAGCTGACTCATTGGAAAAGACCCTGATGCTGGGAAAGATTGAGGGCAGGAGGAGAAGGGGTGACAGAGGATGAGATGGTTGGATGGCATCAATGACTCAATGGACATGAGTTTGAGCAAACCCCAGGAGATAGTGAAGGACAGGGAAGCTTGGCGTGCTTCAGTCCATGGTGTTGCAAAGAGTCAGATACGACTGAGGGTCTGAACAACAACAACTTTGCTATAAAGCAGTAATTAACGCAACATTGTCAATTGCACTTCAATAAAAAATAAATTAACAAAACAAAACAAATAAAATGGGCCTAACATAAGCTCAGCAGTTTAGCCCACTACCAATGCTCATGCCCAGGTAATCAGCAGCACAGTTCTCCACTAAAACCAGGGCTCCCTGGAAACAGGCCAGTATCATATCATATCTTGGGATTGGAAAACACAGGAACAGATATGAAATGCCTGTTGCCAAACAGCAAAAATGACTCCACAGGCATCAGGAACTCTGCTACATGGGAGAGGAAGGGACTGCAGAACTCTCTCCCCAGATGAGCTGTGATACTCTGAGTTTCAAAACTTAAGAGAAGGGAAAATCACTGTGGAAGCAACATGAGTCTGTGAAATGCCTTCTGTTCATGATGTCCTATAAAAGGAAAGTTAATATAAAGTATAGAGAAAGGAAGTTTTCATAGCAAAGAAAGATGTGAATAATAAGATATCTTATGTTATAATTTGTTATTGATCTTTAAAACTGAAAAGCATTCATATATAAGGCCATGTAGTTTCTTTTACAGAGTGTTAATTACATGTCTGTTTTCTGTGATTTTTGTGGTGAGTAGGAAAAAATAACAAAAGGAACTATAAGCCAAGTCACACAGGACTTGCGGGTCCTTGGAAGGACTGCTTGGCATTGGTGGTCACACAACAAGCAGGTGAAAAGACAGACAGAGATGCACTGGCATCGTGGTCACACACAATTAACAAGGAGATGGCAGCAGTGTGTTTGTAACATCATCAACTGCTTACACAACCCAAAGAGGAAAACCAAGAGCTCAAACTCATCTCCTAAGAGGTGAAACCTCTACCTGGTCCAACAAAGAATGGTAAAGTATTAATAAGGAATATACACATTTTTAATAGTACTAAAGATAGGTCAGCACACCCCAATGATAAGGGGTCCTGAGTTTGAATCACCTTGAAGCCACCTAGTCCTATACCATAAAGCAAGAATGTGTCCCTCCAAGAGTCAGCATCCTGTAGGCTTTGCTGCTCAGAAAAGGTATTCCTTGTCCTCTGGATATGAAAGATCAGTGCAACTGTCTGGAAAATGTCACAATGACATTTAGGTTAACTCTATGAAAACACTGAAATAAGTGAAACAATGGCCTCTCAAAGATCTTAAAAACCAAGAACACAACAAAGATATAAACTAAACTCAAGATACTTAATATTTTAGAATAAGTTAAAGTGTAAATGTATTATTAAATCTTGACATGCTGTATATGTTTTATCTGTTGTTTAAGATGGATGATCAAAAGGAATTAGCCATTCTAAATGTGTAGTAGAATTTAAACAGTTTAGGGAAATTTTATCAACCAAATCTACAGTCAGTATTTAAACGCTCAAGGAGAAATGGCTTTCAAACCATTCTGAATGACTTTTTGGATATACACAGCAGACACAGCCACCCCACCCCATGCTCTGGATACTCATCAGTTCCTGACAGGCCTTCGTGACTCTTTACCTGGGGGGGCTTCCTCTGCCCACAGGAGCCTGTTGGTTCTGCCCAGGGCAGGCCAGAATTGCCACAACCTCCTGGAGCAGGCCTCAGTCAACTACTGATGGGAGTTAGTGGACAAATGCCCCAGCTTTCAGACCTTCTGGTAAGGATATCTCAGAGGCTAGTGCGCGCCATCTCCCCCGGACACCCAGGGCAAGTGAGCAGCAGCCGTCCCCAGTGGCAATCTCAGTAAGGTCGTCAGTAGAGGCCTTCACGCTTTCCCTGACTCATTTCTCGTCTCCCCACTGGGGCTTGCAGGGATCACCTCCTAACTAAACTAGCAGACTCACATCCACATCTCAGAGTCTGGGCAACTCAAATGAAGAGAAGAGAGAAGTTCACCAAATCAAAAGCACACGTGTAAGGCTCTTCTCAAAGCACAGTCCCTCCTTGGGCATTTTCTAATTTCCCAGCAGGGGAGCCGGCTTGAGAGCACAGCCAGCCGGGGGGGGGGACGGGACGGGGTGGGCACGGGCCTGGGTAACCCGCTGCCTCTCCTGAAGGCATCTCCTTCCTGGAACCAGCCTCTCTCGGGAGCCATGACTTTTACCAGGTCACACGCTCTCTGACTCTCACTGTGGAGCTGTGATTCCTCCACAGGGAGCTGTGATCTCAGAGGACAGTCTTCGATACAGAAGTCTCCATTCATAAAGCTAGAGCTGGACTCAGGGGACAGGACAAATGTCCACTTACTCAGCTGTCAGGACAAGGAGCCCGTGGGCTTTGAGTCCGCTCTCAGGTCCCTCTGGGCCATGAGGGGCTTCTGCTTATGACTTTTATAGGCAGCCCCCCCGAAACAGAGGAGACAAAGACCCTGCTCGCCACCCCTACAAACATGGTGGTTAAGTACTCAGGCTTACTCACTTATAACTGTCACTCTGGGCGGGTTCCTTAAATCCCTGAATCTCAGTTTCTTTAGCTATAAAAGGGAGGAAATATAATCTAATTCATCCCTCTTACTAAAGAAAAAAACGATTGATTGCTTAGGCATGCCAGCTGCTTTCTATGCACTCCCATCACGCGGACACACATGTAGGTGCAGTTATCATCCTCAGGTTCTAATTCTAAGAAACGTTTCCAGGGTCACCCAGCTAATAAGAATGTAGAGTTCAATCGTAGGCAAGTCTGATTCCACTCACGACTCTATGGTATACAAAAGATACAGAAAGTAAAAGCGCCCAACACACACTAGGAGCTTAATTACTGTCATTACTTTCCTGGGTCCTTACTTCACCATTCTCTCCTGGGCTCTCTCTCACTGGGGAAGGACTATAACAAGGCCACAGACAAGGAGAGATTCACGGAGCCTTAAATGAAGAGGCTCAATGCCAAGTTCTTAATAAAAAGCCTTCAGAGAAAACAGAAGGCTTCCACTTCTATTAACACCTAAGCTCTTAAAGTTCTTTCAACTCTGTAATTTCCTTCCCTGGAACTGCCACAAAATTCCCAAAATGCCTTTCAAAAGGCCATAAAGTCATGAATACTAAATATTGTAGAAGTTTTCAGTGAAATTAAGTCACCTCTGGGGCTTCCCTGGAGGCTCAGTGGTAGAGAACCCACCTGCCAAGCAGAAGATGTGGGTTCGATCCCTGGGTCAAGAAGATCCCCTGGAGAAGGAAATGGCAACCCACTCCAGAATCGTCGCCTGGGCAATCCCGTGGACGGGGGAGCTGCAGTCCATGGGGTCACAAAGAGCAGCACACGACTCAGTGACTGAACAGGTCACCTCTAGAGCACTGCCTCGATGTCACAGAAGAGCACGGGGGAGGAGTCTGCCTCTCCGCCTGGCTCTGGCACTCAACTGTGTAACCTTGAGATAGCCACTTGCCTTCCCGGTGCCTTTCTGTTGTTACTATTGAGAGAATAAACCTCATCTTGCCTTTCTTAAAGTTGTGGAGAAAATCATGTGAGAGATGTATGTGAAAATACTTGGCAAATTATAAAGCACAACACAGATGTGGGGAGTTATCAGTATTCATCAGCAGCCTATCCAACTTGTTAAGAAAATTCCTGAATAAGAAAAATAGGAGCCAAAAAGCAGAGGTGAGTAGCAGGGGGAGGATGAGGAGAGTCAGATGGTAAAGAAAAACTAGCTGTCAGAACCTCATTTTCAATGTTGGCAGTTAACCTTCAATCAATTTTATAAGGCCAGGAAATAGCCATATTTTTAATTAAGTGTCGGCGGTAGGCTCAGCAACATAAAATTTAATGGTAGGGAAGACACCAGCATGAAGAAACATAGCTTCTTACCTCTCCTTCTAAGAAAGATATCTTTTCTAAAAGCTGCAATATTAAGAGTTGTTTCTGCTGCACCTTCTTCTTTAGTGATTCAATCTAGAAAGAAACAAATTGGACATTGTTAATCAAAAATGCAGAACTGTACAAGTTAATCAACTAGAAGAGAAGCTTTCATTTGGCTTTCATTCAAACAGAAACTACATATTGGTTCTTCTGTGTTCTGTGCAACAGTATTAACATGAGGTGCTCCATGGAGGGGTTCTGTGCCCTGGTAAGCTTGGGACATCAAACATGGTTGTGGAGCTGTTTCATTAGGTTTATTTAGCCTAACATTTCTGCACTGATTTTGCCATGGAAGCCTTAGTAAAACTTCACTGATGAGGAGTGTGGACATAACTCTACATAAAAAATTTATTCAGCTTGAATTTGTGCCACAGCCTGTATTTCCAACATTCAGCTCTGTTGGTCCTGTTTGTATATTCATATTTGTTCAACTAAGCGTCAAAAGTTTTGCTCTGGGAAAAAGGTCACTGTCACTGAAAGTAATAATGAAATTCAGAGGATTGAGGACTCATGAGGCCTGGGGCAAGCAGGGAAGTCCTCTGAGAGACAGGGCCTTGAGCTGGGTTTTTTCCCTTTGTTTTTATACTATATCTATCTTGGAGTACCATTTGTTTTTCATTCATGAATCATGTCTCCATGGACAAAACATAGGTTTCCTAAAAGCAGGAACCAGAGTGCTCTATACCAGGCCATGTCTTGGAGAATAGTGGGAACAGGGTGGGGGTTCAATAAATAACATGTGATTTAGAAGAATGCACTAATTTTCCAACAATTTTTATATGAAATTCGAGCATTTGCAAAACCTCTTTTTAAAAATCCCTCTCTGTTCAAAATGACACAATTCCTATGGAAGGGACTCTAGCAATAACTAAAAGAAGTGCAAGTGTACAATTACACTTAACCTTTGACCCAGCAATTCTATTTCAAGGAATAGATCCTATAGATACATTAGCCAAAGCATGAAATGACTTGGACATAGGATTTTAGAAAACACACACACACAAAGACAGAACTCCATCAGTAAGTGGCTGATAAACTATGGTACATCTTAACAATGGATTTCCTTGTAACCTTCAAGAAAAAGTGAAGTTCTCTAAAACCCTGATACAATATATTGGAAGGAATGTATGGCATGCTGGCTTTGCTGAAGACATATGAATGAATATTTGCAAAAAGAAACACTACAAAGATCAAACAAGTCTTAATATTTACCAAGAGGGAGAGGGAGGAAGGAAATCAGAAGGAAGAGATATAAGAAAGACTTTTCTGATAATAACCTTGTTATACAGGTTCAATCTTGGAAGCACATTTTATTGATTGAAAAAATAAAAACCAAAAAGGCAGGGGGAAAGTGAATCCTAAAATTTGAAAACAAGCTGAAATAAAGGAACTTAACTGCATATCAAATTGTTAAAAGAAGTAATTCAGGCACTGTTAGAACAAGGTAATTTGACTGGATATTTTTAGTGGATGTATTCTAAAGATAAAAAGAATTGCAAAAAACCTCTCACCCACTGGGAAAATTTGGATAGTAATGTTAGTATTACATTTTGAAACTATTTGATAGATTGTATAATAACATTTGGAGCCAAGGTCTTTAGTGTAAGAGAAAGAAATATGAGTATGAAATCAAAGAGGTAAAAAAAAAAGTTTTGTTAGATTTGAAATGAAAGTATCAGTATGAACTCATAATTTTTATTTGCTTTTTAAAAAATATACTAGATAAGCCTGAGACACCTTATTCTACCTGAAAACAAAGACATGAAGGGTCTCCCTTGGGTCAAAGACAAGACAATTTGTACATTAAAATGAGTGTAATTAAGTAAAACACATGGACTATATATATATTTTAAAACCCTGAGCATTTTATGATTCTTAAAAAAGAAAAAACAAAGCAGCAACAATTGGAAATGACAGTGGAACCAACTCCTTACTTAGAAACTTGAAGATTTAGAGAAAAGGATAAAGCATTTATCCTGCCTTACTTGCATAAACTGCATGTTGAGATTACTTTAAAAAGTCCCAGTTTATGAGGAAAGAAGTTTTACTTTACAGAAGAATTCCAGGTAATAAATGGAGAAGGAAAGAGAAAATTTGGAAATCACCATTGTGTGATACCTAGGAAATATTACTAACAGACTCAAGCAACTGTCATGGACAGATGAAATACTGAGGGGCAAAGCTGATGAGGAACCTGATAACTGTGTTGAGGGCTGTCACCACCTGAATCCACAGCCAGCCTCACCATCACCCAAAGTGGGATCACCAGACAATATGTGCCCCCGGAGCAGTACAAAACGCATCACCCAGGTAGAAGTCTTGCCTCCCCCGACTAAAAAAAGTTGAAACAGAATCTAATCAAGCTAATAAGGAGACAAAAAGTCAAATTCAGAATGTGGGAACATATACAGGACAGCTGACTTAGTTCCTGCAGTAAGTGACTGGGTCGAGGTAAACTTGAGTTGGGGGTGAGAGGGGAGTAAACGGAGCGTGCTCTAGATCAACGGACTTTAGAAACCTAGCAACCAAGTATAGTGGACTTCTCTGTATGCTGATTGGGGCAAAGTACTATTAAAAGACTTTTTAAAGACATTTTGGAAAATGTTATTACAGACCGATATCAACTGGGACCAAGAATTATCATTGATTTTGTTAGCTGTGAAAACTAACATGTAATAATAACTAATTATGACTACAGAAGGAAAAAGTGCACATGTTTTAGAGATGCCTAGTGAAACATGCAGAATGTCTGGGATTTGCCCTTTAAAATAATTGCACAAAGGAAAAAATAAAAAGGAAAAGAAGGTAGAGATGAGGCAAATGTGGCCAAATCTTACTGTTTGTTGAATCTAGGCAATGATGTCCTGAGTGAATTAGACATTTTTTGTGATTAAATATTTTAAGTTCTACCTGGTGTCAAAAAATATAACACTCCATCACGAAAAGCAAACCATTTATACAAAATAGAACACAAGAAACATACTTAAGGAAAAATGTTCAATGTTGATAAAAAAAAATTTTCATTAACCATTCAAAACAGTCACTAGTTATCCTTTCATATCTATTAAATTTGCCTGAAACTATGGACTGAAAAAATTGGTGCTGGAAGGGCTGGGAGAGACGGCCATTCTCCTGTGCTGCAGGTGGTGCTGTAAATTAGAATGACCCTTTGGGCAATTTAGCAATAAATACTAAGAGCCATAAAGCTGTTCATACCCTTTGACCTACTAATCCCACTCCTGGGAATTTATCCTAAGGATATAATTCAGCTGTAGGAACAGAGCTATATATACAAAGATGTTCTTACTCCTATTATTTATAATAGAAAATGGAAATAACCTTAATGTCCAGCACTAAAGGAAGTGGTAATAAATTATGGAATATCAATTTGATGGAATATATTACACAAATACTAAAAACAAATCTATTACAAAATGGAAAAGTGTTTACAAAAAGCCTCAAGGGATAGAAAAACAAGAGTTTACAACAATGAAAGTAGAAGCTGGAAGAGAAGTTAGATAAATGAAATCATTCTGCAGTTAGGGTAGGATTATGGGCAAAACAAAAGTTTGTTTTATTTACATTTCCTTCACTTTTTGTAGGAAAATTTGCAGAAATTATCCTTATCGTGTCCCTTTTTCATTCCTTCTTATATTGTTAAAATTCTTAAAAGCTGACTTTTAAAGTCTTTAAATGATAGGCAAAATGTGTACTGAGGTGAACTAAAATATTCCAGAGTCAGGAGTAATATTTCATCAAATAACACAAGTGACTTCACACACACATTAGTTGCACCATCTCTAAAGTAATCAGTGAATCAAGAGAAGTCAGAGGGTTCCTGGTGGCTGAGAGGTTAAAGCGTCCGCCTCCAATGCAGGAGACCTGGGTTCAATCCCTGGGTCGGGAAGCTCCCCTGGAGAAGGAAATGGCAACCCACTNACCGCATTGCTCACAAATTGAAGGTTTGTGGCAACCCTGCATTGAGCAAGCCTGTCGGCACCATTTTTCCAACAGTATTTGCTCACCCTGTATCTCTGTGTCACATTCTGATAATTCTCACAATATTTTAAATCCTCCACGGCAGCAAAAAGATTACGACTCACTGAAGGTTCACATGATGCTTCTGTTGTTGTTTTTTAGTCGCTTAGTCATGCCTGACTCTTTGAGACCCCATGGACTGTAGCCCGCCAGGCCCCTCTGTCCATGGGGATTCTCCAGGCAAGAACACTGGAGTGGGTTGCTATTTCCTTCTCCAGGGGATCTTCCCAACTCAGGGATGGAACCCACATCTTCTGCATTGGCAGACAGGTTCTTTACCACTGAGCCACCAGGGAAGCCCCAGATGATGGTTAATGACCAGTTTTTAGCAATAAAGTATTTTTAATTAAGGTCTGTACATTTTTTATACATAATGCTATTGTACACTTAATACACTACAGTATAAACATAACTTTTATAGGCACTGAGAAACCAAAAAGTTCATGTGGTTCACTTTACTATAATATTTGCTTTATTACAGTGGTTTGGAGCCCAACCTTCAGTATCTCTGAGGTAGGCCTGTATACAGAAGCACCCAGCTCCACACCTGACACAAAGCTGATGCTAGAAGAAAAAAAAAGTGGTTTAAAAAAAGGTTCCTATTGATAGACGTGCACTACTATATACAATATAGATAATGCATAAGGACCTACTGTATAGCACAGAGAACTCTACTCAATACTCTGTAATGACCTACATGGGAAAAGAATCTTAAAAAGAGGGGATATATGTATAACTGATTCACTTTGCTGTACACCTGAAACTAACACATCATTGTCAATCAACTATACTCCAATAAAATCTTTTTTAAAAAATAAAGATTTGTTTACTAATTGTGCCAATTCTAAGACAAAACAAAACAAAAAATAAAGGAGGCTCCAATTAAACACACACATATACGCATGCAGGTGCACGTCACACAAACACATATTCCTAAAGTTCAAATGCCCTGGAACATGGACCCTCACCTGCACTGACCAGGACTCTCCAGGGAGCCTCTGAGCTGCCCCTCTCCTCTCTGATTCTTCAAGAAACCCCTGCCAGAGGCATAGGCAATGGGGAGCCATCGAGGAAACAGGAGCTGAGAAATAAAGGACGTTTTCTCGGGTTGTTGCTGCTAATCCACCACAGTTAGGCTCAACCTACATTTCCAGTCTCTTCATCATTACTCCCTGTCATCATTACAGTTGTCATCTCAAACTGGGATATTGCTCGCTGAACTCACCCTATACTTTCTGGCCTTCATGTTTGTGCTTTTAATTGATTCTATGTCTAGTCTGGCACGTCCTTTTCCACCTACTCAATCCCTGTCTAGAAAAATCTAACCCATGCTGCAAGACCCAGTCAAATATCACCTCCTCCCTAAAGTTTCTCCATGCACACTAGAATTAGTGAGTATTTGCAGGCACTGACCTACGCCCTTAGTGTACATTCTTTCCATCAACAACTTCTAAAGCAGGTATTATTATCATCACTCACATTTTTTGATAAGGAAATTAAATGTGGGAGAAGATAAGTAAATTGCTCAAGATATAAAGCCCAGTGAGAAGCAGAGGCAGGATGCAAAGACAGATTTAATTTATTTGACGCCTGCAAACTTAACCACTGTGTTCTCCAGTTTCTACGTCCTCAGCACACAGCTCATTGCCTGCCCAACCCTTATATTCTGCCTTTAGTTATAACAGCTTTAATGTCAACCAGAAAATCCTTTGAGGACTCAGGTCTGTCTTTGCATTTGGTTCATAAAAGATGCTTCTTAAATGTTTACTGACTGACCCACCAGAAAAGCGCTCTCCATAAACAGGGCCTAACTCTTCGTCACTTCCACTCCCATTGCTGTATGTAGAGGGCTGACTTTCCTGCAAACTTTAGCACAGAGGCAGGGGAATGGGAATATATAAAGACAGTGGCGCAAAGGAAATTACTTCAGCTTGATAAAGGCTGAATGAAAAAGGTCAGTGGTGGAAGGATAGACTATTCAATGAATGGTGTTAGAGAAACAAGCCTTCCATGAGGGAATAAAAGGTGAAATTTCTATTCATACTATATACACAAAAAATAAATTCCATACAGATTACTCTTCATTTGTTCAATAAAATTTATTGATCACTTGTTATATGCCAGTGACTATTCCAAGTGTTGGGGATACAGACATGAATGAAACAGACAAAAACCACTGCCCTCAGGGAGCTTACATTCCAGTGGAGAGAAAGAGACAATACATAACCAAGCAAAACAGTAAGTGTAGGATATATCACAAGGTGATAAAGCATTATGGAGAAAAACAGAGTAAGGAAGCACGATGGGCAAGAATGTGGCGGGGGCGGCGGGTGGTGATTACAGACGTAAACACGAAAAACAAGACTCTAAAACTTATGACAAACAAGACACAGAACACAGCACAAAAAGACTGATAATTTTATAACAAAACTTTTAAAATGTGTATATTATACAAAACCCCATAAACAACCAAAAACCATGAACTGGGAAAAGATAATAGCATGCAATTAGTCTGATAAACAACTAATATTGGCAGTATACAGAATTCCTACAAATCAGCAGGAAAAAAGAAAAACCACCAAACAGAAAAATGAACAAAAGATGTGAACAACCAATTTATAAGAATGGGAGCTTGACTGCTGAGAAGTTTAGCGTCAATTTCTCTAGTTGTAATGAGCAGTTACCAGGCTGATGCAAATTAAAACTAAGCCAAAGAAATATTATTTCACAATTGACTAAAATTATAGTCTAAGAGGTGGTGAGGATGTGGGGAGATCTGCCCTTATACATGACAGGTAGAAATCTATGCACACTTTGGGGAGTGACAGAGGTGAGACTGTGCCGACCCCAGTCCCTGGCAATTCCTCCTCTGAGTTTATTCCCTTGATAAGCATAGACACATGTACAGTATTGTTTGTAAAAGAATAAAAAATTGGAAACAAGCTAAATGTCTATCAAGAGGATACATTATAATATATTCAGATAGTGGAACATTAGAGAGCCATCAAAATGAATAATTAAGATCTAGTATATGGAACAACACCAAAAACAAAATTGAGGAAAAGAGTAAGTTTCAAATAAATACAATAAAATTTATTTATACACTATATATAAAATTTTACACACTGTTTTATTATTTATTTGTATTTTGTCCACACAATACAGCATGTGGGATGGTTCCCCAACCAGGGGTTAGACAGACCCAGGCCCCTGTGACGAAAGTACCAAATCCTAACCACTAAGGCCCCAGGAAACTCCCTGCATACCTTTTTAAACACAGAAACTAAGCTATATCTTGAAATAAACATATGTGTATGTAGTAAAAGCAGAGAAACATGGTCTGGATAGAGGTCAGTTGCCTCTGAAGGAAGCATTGGGGCAGGATGGGGTGGAGGGTAAGAAGGACAAAGATTTGAAATGGGAACAGTAAAATGAGAACTTCTTTAAAGTTCTTTATTTAGAAAAAAAATACAAAATATGCCAAAATGTTAATATCTTTCAATTCCAGAAGAGAGTACATAGGTTTTATTTTTATTATTCTCCATATTTAATTTTTTTCCAGGGCCTTCCCTGGTGGGCCAGTGGTTAGGGCTCCACGTTTCCAATGCAGGTGGTACAGGTTCAATCCCTGGTTAGGGAGCTAAGATCCCACATGCTGTGCAGTGAGGCCAAACAAAAATAAAAATTATAACTTTTTCCAACTGCTAAAAAAAATAAGCAAAGAACGAGGCTAGCTTTGGAGTCAAACATCTGGATGTAGGCCTGCACCATTATCACTTGTGAAGAGGCTGCTGGCAACTTACTTTTTTAGGACTAAGCTTCAGTTTCCTGTACTAAAAAATGGTGCTAATCATACCGCCCACAGAGAATTAACATGGCATGGGAGGTCTAGATGCACAGCTATGCAACACGATGAACACCCACTCTCTGAGAGTTACTCGGACGAGAAGCACAGTCACAGAGACTGCCACGGACAGAATGTGAGCTTCCAAGTCTCTGAGAAATATATCTGAGCCAATCAGAAATGATTTCAACAAACAGAAAGTGGGTTCAATGACATTTACAAAGAAAAGATCTTCTCCCTTGAAAGGACAGTTCAAATCGTGAATACATTAACCAGTACCAGCAATACAATGGACCTGCAATATTTCAATAATGCATAGAAAAAAGGTTTACATCTGTGTGAGCTTTCTGACACCTTCTAAAACCTTCACATTTGAGATCAAGCATCTAAGATTTTTAAATCAAGAAGTGGCTAATACAGTGTTAACACCATAATTGAAAACTGTAACATTTTCAATTGTAAATTGAAAATGTAAATTTCAACTGTAAATTCGGCCTCAGCTTGTGAGTAGTATCTCCTTTGGGTAGGAGTGTGAGCGGCCCTAGGATAAAAGTATAGCCTTAAAAAAGAGTCCAAGGCTTAGGATCCAATTAAGGGCTGGGAATGGGGTGGTAGTGTGAGTGGGGGCGAGGGGGGCAGGGTTTGAGCACCTAACTCATGTTTGATGTAGTAAGTCAAGTTCACACCATATCGCTGTCCTGGCAGGAGCGGTAAACTGAGGCACATGGGCAAAGGCAAGGAGGAGCAGATGGAGGGAGGTCCTGAAAGGCAGGGGACCCAGATCTAAGAGGGTCCCCAACCAGCCCAGGAACCAGCATCAGGCCAAGGCGGAGGTGCGTGGGTCATCTAGTTAAGGCAAAATTTTGGAGGCACTCTCAGGGTCTCACAGACAGTCTCAGCCCCTCACTCACTCTCTGCCCCACAACAGATGGCTCATCTGGCCCCAGGACACTACCCATGGCCCAAAAGAGAGAAGGAACTCCCAGGGCAGGGCAAGAGCACACAGTCTTAGGATGGAGGCCCACATGGGTGCCCCACTTTCTCCAGAAGTCATTACATTCCCTGGTTTGATATTATTTCACTTTTTGAAGCTGAGTAGCGAGTCTACTCCACTAGAACAAATGCTAATAACTTTTCCACCACAGACTTTGAAAAACACGAGGGCAGTAATGGAATCTCTAGAAACAATGTAAGTCCCTATGCTAGAGTGATATCTAGATTAGCAATTCTCAGATCCGACTCCAAGCTCCCTGGTGGAAGTTGGGAAACCCAGCAGAGTATCTGGAGATCTGCATTCAAACAGAACACTGGCGGGGAGTAAAACTACATTGCCAGTTCACTACTCAAGTGCAAAGTCATCCATGTGCTCCCGTTCTGCTGCACAGAAACATCTAAACGGAGGTCCAAAGCCAACTACTGACTAGAAAGCATTTACCTGCCCACTTGGCCACAGAGAAGTGGATGGAGTGGAAAAAAACTACCCAACGTCTAAATGACACCCACCCCCTTGATGAACCCACTCCATTACTAGGCTCATACCACCCACTGACTATTATTACCACTGCTGCTACTACAATTCTCAGCAACACTGCTTAGTTGAGATACCAGGGCCTCTGGCTGTCTCAAGGCCTCTATAAAAATACAGCATGCATGAAGTATATTTCACATAAATATATTGGGTGGGTCAAAAAGTTTGTTCAGGTTTTCCCGTAAGACGTTATGGGCATTTCAGCCACATACATTTCTCTTTTCATCAGATATACTTCTTTTCATGAAGTGAGTTGAGCTGTGTATTCACGGTGATGGAAGCAAACCAAATGTACTTAAACAAGGAGAATGCTAAGTTGACTAGTGTTGTATCTTGATTCAGCAAGACATCCTCAGGGACACTTCCCACATACAAATATAATCAAGCGACCGAGACACTTGGCTGCTTCTGTATTTCCTGGGGTGTGATCAGGTGGGGAGCACTTCCTCCCAGAGCACTGGAGTTCTTCGAGCCTGCTTCCCATCTCCTTGGCAGATGTCCTTGATAGCTTTTCCATAAATAAGGCTTCAATCTCCAAGATCTTAGGACCAGCCTCCACCTGGCACTTTTGAATTACATTTTAGTACTATCTTTTACCACAGTTCCTTCTTTGATGTCTAGGAACCCATGTTGCTAGAAATACTCTTTGGGTCTTGGAGTTCTCTTGACTTTGTAGTGTCAGGCCATATAAGCTGAGGTTACAGAATGTGGGTGTTTCCACAAATAAGAGCCCTACGTCACCACATTTTCCTTTCAATAGCATGTCCTTCGTGTTTTGTTCATCAGCTCATCACACATACACACCACCTCTTCCCAGCAGAGAGAGTGTACAAGTGTTCTTCTAACCACGAACAATGAAAGCAACTGCTTCCAACCCGGAGCAGGCTACCATTTTGTTATCTTCCAAAGAGCCGGAGACTAAATCTGGAGAAGAGCTCGTGGGACATGATCTGGAAACAGGGCAATTGAGCGGGTTAGGGTTGTGGGCTCATGGCCACAGCGTCTTTCCCCTTCCCCCAGGTGGCTAATTATCTGAATCCTCTAAACACAGGGTACTTGGTGAAAACGTGTTTTGCATTGTACATTTCAGCATACCACACAAGAATTTTAAAATAAATTGTGTGCTAACAAATGCTGGATCCATTTAAATGGGAAGATTCTTGGAACAGAGAGAATTTAAATTTTTTAAATTGCTTTCCTCCAGATAATTTTCCCCTGGGCAGAAAGCTGCTTTGATTGGCCAGGGACTGGGCCTTGATGAGAGCAGGGAAAGAGGTATCAACCTCCTGCTGATTGAAGATATTTAAAGATATGTCAGGTGTTCACTGCTTGGGCTGTAGGTTTCTTGCAGCCGTGTGCTCATCCCTGATCTCCTGTGTCCTTTAGCAGCAAGCTACAGAACTCTACCTGATTTGAGACAAAAGACGCAGACCCAAGACAGCTTGGCAACAGAAGACTGAAGCCCAAGAGCAAGGATGACTGGAACTCAGCTAACACCAGATAGTAAGATCCATGAGGGCAGAGCCACTATCTGCCCCGCCCCCAACCGGTGCCCAGCCCCAGCAAAGAGAAAGTGCAGGCAGGGATCTGGTAAATGGATGGATGAGTGAGTTTCTTCATGACTGTTACTTTTTTCAGTGACTCTGTATTTTCTGGAAAACTCTTAAAAGTCTAAAAGGGACATATTGGGGCGTGTGTGTGTGTGTGTGTGTGTCTATTTGTCAGATCCAGAACTAGTCAGAAGAACTAGTGGTGGGAGGGAGATGACCAATCCTGGATAAACAGCACAAAAGGAAACTTAACTGAGTACAAAGATCTGGCTAAGTGGGGGTATCTGCTCTCACACTTCACACAAGATATTCTATCTTTTCTCAATGAACTTGACCCAATAAGATATATATTAATCCTTCATTTCAAAAGGGCCCCCTTTTACACGCACAAATCCCTGTGGAAGGGTACTGTCCCATACAATGAAAAACCATTATTGAGCTAAGGATGGCAATATCAAGATTGGTTAATTTTTATTTAGTATCGTTTTAAGAAATTACACTCCACTGGAGTGGAAGTAAATATACTGCTTAACATGTCAGGATTCAAAGAACCTCAGTAATAATACCTAGATGTTTTGAGAATGAGGAAGCCTATCATTTTAATAAACCAAATTTCTTCACAGACATCATGACTCAGATGACAGCAACGATGGATGGGGACTGGATTCCTACCCCTGTTGAGTATGAAGCCGTCACAGGGACAGGCTTCCAGACTTCATGGAAGAGAGGGAAAACTGTCCCTAACACTGGTGACATGTAAAGGTTGCCTCTATCTTCCAGTCAAGTTTGCCTCCATGTCTGGGTGGCTGGAGTTCACAGATAGAAAGCACTTCTCTTCTCAAGCCAGAGTTGAGGACTCCACATGACTAATTCAGCCACCTAGATTTTTCAAAATTTAGAATATCTTTGCTGATTTCATTCATTATGCAAAGCAGTGAAAAGGCTGAGATCCTACCAACAGCACCGCCTAGTAAACAACAGAGAAGGCTTTATATAAAGAGTTTCTGTCTTGTCTTCTCTCCTCATAAATGCATACCTGATTAAGGGCTAAACGCCTTTCAGGGCAGCCAGTACTACAAATGTGTCCTTTCTGTTGAACAGAAAGCTGAAATGCGCCTCTTTGCAAGTGCCACCCAGTGGCTCCAATCTGGCTTTGCATTGCAGTACAAATGAAAGTATATTACCTCTCTCCATGAGAGTTTTCCTAAGATGTGAACTCCCTTCTCATGTCTGCCCGGGGCCATCTCCTGTCCAAGTCCTTCAACCATTCCCTGGATTACTAGAGTTCTAGAGTTCTAATACTTTCCAACCTCATCCTGGACTTCTCGGTGTGCTCATTTGTCCCTTTTCCATGTTTCTAACTTTTAAACAAAGTTAGAATCGGCTACAGTGATTGAGATTTTAAGCCATCCTCCTGTTGTATGAGTTAACACGGTGTACAGGACAAATACCTTAATTCTTATTACCTGATAGAAGTAATTTTTAGTTTAAATTTAGAATTAAAGCTCTCTTTCTCTGTCTCCACCTAATTGTTGAAACCCAGCTGGCCCCAGCTGGCCTCTGATGATGCCATCCTAAATTTCAGCCTGCAATTTCACTTCAATGGCTGGTCTTTCAGACATCATTGGTACTTAGAACAGCTATATTTGGGAGATATTACATCAGAGACACTAAAGCTAGATATGGACAGTGATCTTTAGATGCTTCCTTATTTGCATATATAAATACTCCCCTGTGCTGTGCTAAATCATTTCGGTTGTATCTCTTTGCAACCCTATGAACTGCAGCCTGCTAGGCTCCTCTGTCCATGGGATTTTCCAGGCAAGAACACTGGAGTGGGTTGCCATGCCCTCCTTCAGGAGATCCTCCAGACCCAGGGATCGAACCCCCATCTCTTACATCTCCCTGCATTGGCAGGCAGGTCCTTTACCACTAGCACCACCTAGGAAGCCCTAATTATTCCCCTACTGCTTTCAAATTGGTATGTTTATTAGATTCCAGAAGTAACTTAGAATTCTGAACTTGAAAATGTCTTTTTTAAAAGACCAATCAGGGCTTCCAGTGGTCAGGGGTAAAGAATACACCTGCCAATGAAGAAGACACAGGTTCAACCCCTGGCTGGGGAAGATCTCAGGGCAACTCAGTCTGTGTGCCACAACTATTGAGCCTGTGCTCTACAGGCCAGGAATCGCACTACTAAGCCCTCATGCCACAATTACTGAAGCCCATGCACTCCAGAGCCCAAGCTCCACAAGAGAAGCCACCACAATGAGAAGCCCACACTCTGCAACCAGAGAGTAGCCCCTGCTCGCCACAACTAGAGAAGCCTCACAGAAGCCCAGAGCAATGAAGACCCAGTGCAGCCAACAAATAAGTAAATTATTTTTTTTTTAAAGACCAATCATTAAACCCTTACAGGTGAAAACTGAATCAGAAGTCAATGCACGTGAGGTTTTGTTCACCGTTCTCTAATATCAGACAGGGAAACAGTGCAGACAGCACCCTGTGGTGAGGCGGGAGAAACGGAGTACGCCACAGCCAAGGAGCCCTTGGGGAAGCGAGGGGCAGCGGCTGCAGACACCATGAGTGTGAAGGCAGAAGCAGGAAAGCCACAGTCTGACTGCCATGGTTCCTGAGATGCTAACTGTGACAAAGTGATGCTTTTCCTTCGAAACACTCCTGACATCTCCCCAGCGCCGATATGGGGCAAGACCTGCCCATCACTTCTGCTGGCAGTGCTCCTGCCCAGCCGGGCCAAGGGACCGTGAAACTGCATCAGGCTTTCCTCATTTGAGCCCCTGCTCCCCCTTCTAATATTCTACTGCACCCAGGCCAATCACACTGAGTTAGAGGGTTTCTCATTTGGGTGAAAATTTTATCTCATGTGTGCTTATCCTACACACAATTGAAAGGCACTCCACATCCTCACAATTCCCTGACTTTAGCCCCACTCATAGCTCCAACATTTTAGAGATTAATTTTAAAAAAGATATATGTTTAATCTATCATATGTGTAAATTATTAGAAGTAGATACTTTTCATTTTAATAATCCATTAACAAATAACTTTTCAGAGTTGTGCTTAATATAAGCATATATAATGCTTTTTTCAGTTTTTCTGCTGCCAACCAAATGTTTAATTAAAACAAAACCTTTTCTTTGCAAGTTAGAGAATGAGTCCCTAGGGAATCCTTATAACCTTGTTCGTACTAACTGCTCTTGTTTCTGATTTTTTTAATTGAGTAAGGAAAAAGATAATATGTTGTACACAGCATGGATTTTCTCCTATGGAGCATACCACAAGAGAGAGACAGGTTACTATAACACAACTTAAAAGAAAATTTTTTTTCCTCCTAGAGAAATATAAATGTTCAACTTACCTGTTTTTTCATTTAGAAAAACAGGATAGTAAACTATGTCCAACAATTAGTAAGCATGTACCTTGGTTTCATTCTATACAGTTAAAGAGAAAAAGGACCCTTTGGTCCCTGAGCTGAAGGCACCCACATGCACGGGGGGGTGAACTTATGAAATGTGCCTCCCAGCTTTCTTAACTGTAACCTTTTGATCTGGAGAGAGCCCTCTTTTAGAGGGATCATCATTAGCCCAAAGGGGACATATGAGGAGCTTCTCCTTTGGGCCAAGACACCAGTGGCCTGAGCTAGTCCACTGCGAACTACAGAAGA
Organism: Neotragus pygmaeus; assembly: GCA_006410875.1. Classification (NCBI taxonomy): domain Eukaryota; kingdom Metazoa; phylum Chordata; class Mammalia; order Artiodactyla; family Bovidae; genus Neotragus; species Neotragus pygmaeus. The sequence continues at coordinate 871,139 of SJYV01022910.1, read as the reverse complement.
TGGAGCTGAGAGTCATATCTGTCTCTGGGGCTGAAGAGTCCCCACCACAGGAAGCAGTCTCACGCCCATGACCCTTCACAAGGACTTACCTCCTCAACCATCTGCTTGACTTTCTTCTGCTGGCAATGCACCATGTCATCTAGGTGTCGGATCCGCTCCCGGAGGCTGGCTGATGCCTCCTCCAGCTGCTGATACCTAATGCAGATAGAGGATAGAGCCAGTGAACCCTTGACCCTCGCAGCAACACCAGCACACGAAGTCACCACTCAAAAGAAGCAAGATGCACGCTTCCTACTTTGTATGTATCCTCGTTTATTAACCACCGACCAACCACCCCACTGAAGAAGGAACACAGGACCCTTTTTCAAGTTCCCACTTGCAACTTTCACCCTGTGTAAAGACAGTTACTTTACCTCCCAAGAGCTGAGAGAGAATTTTTTTTTTTTTGTACAACTTACAGGTATGAGAGACTATTTCTTTGGGGGTTAATACAACATTGGAACATCCAGTAATTGCTACAATTAGGAAAACAGAGAAGAGTCTAGCAACACAACAAACATATCTGAAATCAAGTGGCACAGTACTGGGAAGGCAGGAATTACAGTTGTTCCACATATCATTTATTTTGAGAAAATGGGAAATATGCTGAAACACCCTTCCTCCATCAAAACAGAATAGACCACCTCAGAAAATATTTCATGTTTAAAAAAAAAAAAAAACCCAGCACAGATTATCCTCAGACTCTACTTGGTTCAAATAAACCCCAGGAACCAGCAGATGGACTTTTTCTTTGGGGCCACTAAACTAGAACTCGGACAAAGGGTCTGGTGGTCTGCTTACCACTTCCCATCTCTGCTGGGTCCCTCCTTAGCACAACCTTAAAGACTAGGGAGGATTCCTAGAACTCTGCAAACTCTGATGTCACATAAGAGGAAGGAGAACAGGTATTTTTCAGCATACATTGTGGCAGGCAGTACAGCCAACAATTCTCTCACAATAATAACCCAATGAGATGGGCACTATTAGTATCACTTTAATTCATCCCACTTTAAAAAAGAATTCTTATTTTACAGAGAAGCAAAGGATCTCAGGCAGATTAAGTAACTTGCTCAAATGCTCAGCACATGCCAACCTCGTTTCCCTTCACTAAAGGGCCACGTGTGGACTCTGCCTTCTGGTTTCCAGAATAGGCAGTTCATTGCTCCTGCATTTCCCATGCAGGGCTTTATACACTCACAGACAAGGGACAAGGCAAGGTTTCACTAAAGAATGTTTGGAAACAAAGACATTGTAAAATTTGTTTCCACAGCAATGGTATTAGTCACTGTTGAGTTTTCTCATCAACAAGGTGCATCCTGTGGAGCTCAAGGTTATGAGGAACACTTATAGACAGAACTTTGGCACTAGTGACAGGCATCGACGTGTTCCACTGTTCTAACAATCACCCCTGGGCTGCAAGATGTGGCTGGAAGCTCCCAGTCCAGTGTTTTACATGTTATCAGTCTGCAATCAGTGAAGACCAAACGGATGAAAATGCAAGGACCAAGTGAGCCCACACAAACACAGTGTGTCCACCATCAATCCATTATAAAACAAAGGACGGTATATCTTACCTTTCTTTGTTAGAATCGGTTATTTCCACTGACATTTCTGTTTCATGCTCCAGGAGTTGAAGTTGAAGTTGATGGCGTTCCTAAAACAGACAGACATTAATATTTAACCGATGGATCCCAAGTTGGCTAAAGAATGTACAGCAAGCAACTCCAATACTAGTCAGTTCAAATCTATGTGACACCTATAGGCTTTTACACACTCACTCACCAGAGTCCAAACAAATCTCAAAATTTCAAATTTGCTAGGGTGCATTTATAGACGTGTTTATGAGTTAGAGACAAATACCATGGGTAAGCCATTCAAGATTTATCTTTTAAAAGTATTCCATCAGCCCAGGCCCAGATATCTTATGAAAATTTATAGTTCTAAATAATGATGATCAATACTCTAAATGAGCAGCCTGTGATACTACGAATTTGATTATTTTCTGAATCCTCAGGAGGGTCTGGAATTCTGTAATATTCTATAACTTAACTGGGGGTAGTGTTTACACAGCTGTGTTTACTTGTAAAAACATACCGTGAAAATCAGAATAAATGTGCTGCAATGACCTTCACATTCTAATCCCTGAAACTTGTGAACATGTTGCCTTACAGGGAAAAAGGAACTTAGCAGACATGCTTAAGTAAATAATCTTGAAATGGGGATGAAATTATCTGGTTGGGCCCTTATAGGAAGAAGGGTTAGAGTCAAGAGATGGACACAGGCTGGGAGGTGCTATAATGCTAACTTAGCAGCTGGAGGATGGGGCCATGCGCCAAGAGTATAATTAGTCTCTCAAAGAGAGCAAAGGCGAGGAAATGGATTCTCCTCTGGAGCTCCCAACAGCCCTGCCTACACCTTGATTTTAGGACTTCTGACTTCCTAAAGATGGTAACTCTATGATGTTTTAAAGCCACTAACTGTAGCAAATGATTGCAGTATCAATAGGAAACCAATAAGTTGTGCACGTAAGATTTGTACAGGGATTTCCCTGGTGGTCCAGTGTGGCTAACACTCTACACTCCCAATCCAGGGGGCCCGGGTTTGATTCCTAGTCAGGGGACTACATCCCACATGCCACAACTAAGGCACAATGCAGTCAAATAAATAAATATTTACTAAGAAGATTTGCACACATTTCTATATAAATTTAATTTACCTTAAAAAAGTAAAAAGAATATGGACATTTATTTCTTTGAACACAGTGAAAAATATTAATAAAGGTATAGTGTCCACTACCTCCAAAATTGCACCAGAAATACAACTGTTAGTATGACAAATTTCCTTAGAATGAAATTTATCAAATCCTGCTCACTAATTGAAAGGAGACTCTTCTGCTTGAGGGCTTTCTTTAAGTATGGCTGTGTCTCATCTTTACCCTCAGAAATTCTGCCTAACAAGCTCTGACTAGTTATACAGATCCCAAACTTCTTTCCCACCAAATATTAAAAGCAAATCCTTGAAACTTGAACTCCCACAACTTCTGAAGCTGTCAGCAGTAGCAGACATGGGATAGTCAGAGTGGGAAGCAGTATACTCTGTAACAGAGGGTATGTTATCATTGACATATTCAGAATAAAAAAGGGAGACCAACTTTTTCATGGGTTTTTGTTACTTCTTTTAAATCTCTACAGTGAATGCACAGACTAACTGTCCCCATGGTTTCTGCTGGAAGTTTACATGAGCCCTGACATAACAGTGATGAATTCTTAACAAGTGAGTCTTCCCTCCAACTCCCCAAAAAGCTGTCATAAAGTAGGGCAAGGCCTAGCTTACAGTATACTTTAAATTTTGATATTTTCCTAAGTTGAGGTACAACAAATCTTAAGTAGACACTGCACAATCCCTTGACATATCTGTATTCACATTACCTGGTGGAACCACCACCAAGATCAAGGCATAGAGTACTACCTTCTGCAGAAGGGTCTCTGATAGAACACACTCCTTAAAAGACTTTAACTGATGAAGAAAAAAAGAAAGCTGTTTTGGACACAACGTTCAGAAACAGTAAACTAAGGGGTACAGCAGAGAAGCCATTCAAAAGCACATGGTTTGTCCTCAAGAAAAATCCAAAAATATGTGAGAACAGGATATAAACTCTGTAGGCATGTTGTTCAGTGTGTGACAGAGGTTTACCATGGTTCCTGCTCTCACACATTTAGCCGTGAAGGGCGAAAAACAGTAAATGGCCATATCTAATATCACCTGACCTGCCTCTTGAGAAACCTATATGCAGGTCAGGAAGCAACAGACTGGTTCCAAATAGGAAAAGGAGTACGTCAAGGCTGTATATCGTCACCCTGCTTCTTTAACTTCTATGCGGAATACATCATGATGCACGCTTGGGCTGGAAGAAGCACAAGCTGGAATCAAGATTGCCGGGAGAAATATCAATCACCTCAGATATGCAGATAACACCACCCTTATGGCAGAAAGTGACGAGGAACNCCATTCTGAAGGAGATCAGCCCTGGGATTTCTTTGGAAGGAATGATGCTAAAGCTGAAACTCCAGTACTTTGGCCACCTCATGCAAAGAGTTGACTCATTGGAAAAGACTCTGATGCTGGGAAGGATTGGGGGCAGGAGGAGAAGGGGACGACAGAGGATGAGATGACTGGATGGCATCACTGACTCAATGGACATGAGTCTGAGTGAAATCCGGGAGTTGGTGATGGACAGGGAGGCCTGGCGTGCTGCGATTCATGGGGTCACAAAGAGTCGGACACGACTGAGCGACTGAACTGAACTGAATCTTAGCTACCTAAAGCAAGCATTTTGCTAGCCTAAATGAGAAAAGTTACGAGAAAGGACAACAGATTCTCAATCACTAGAGAAAAAGCCAAGAGGATGTGGGGAACATTTTATGCCACACAACCGCGGGGAGGGAGGGGCAGCCTTACCAGCACCCTAGCCCCCCAGCCACACACCCCCCACGCAGGCTCCACATGGACATCAGTGGGAAAATGTTGGGAACTTTCCAGAAGCCCAAGGAGACAAAGAAACTAAGCTATAGAACAGGTCTAGCTGGGGGAAAAAAAATAAAAAGTTGACACGAGGGGCAGACATTTATGCAAGTCATAACCTAAAAATCAGAGCCACACATTTTTCAAGCCCCTACTCTATATATGCCAGGCACTGCCCTTAACATTTGGCCTGGATTTTTCTTGTTGACTCCTCACAAAAGGTCTAAGAATAAGAATTACTATTATCAACATTTTACAGAAGAGGAAACTGAATTTGGAAGAGTCAAGTAACTTCCTGCAACTAGAAAAAGAGGCAAGACTCAAACCCTAGGTTCGTGTGATTCTAAAATATGAATAGTCTCTCTGTGAGAACCACCCACTCACCTGGCTCCTGTTTGCTGCAGAATGGCCCGTCACTCGGAGGGAGTGTGCTTTAACCAGCACCGTCTGCTGTTGCAGGAGTGAGGCGATATAGGGGAAAGCTTGCCTCCATTCTAGAAAATGCCTTCACTGCCCAGTCATTACAACCACCATCTTCAGGCAGTGCTGACATCAGCCCTAACCACGCCACTGATCTTCTCTTCAAGCCAAGGTAGGATTCTGCTTTCCCAGAGGGCAGAAGTGGAACTGTAACTGACTCTATTTGTTCATGTCCCTCCTCTCAAAAGACACTGCTTAAAAGAAGAGCCCCCTGGCCAGCTGAGAAGCTCTGTTTAAGGCTATTCCCACCTTCCTGGTCAGAGGAGTGTAGAGGGGACCAGGCCACAGACATCATAGGGCAGCCCTCTTCTCGGAACCAGCCGGAAGCCCAGCTGTTGACCCTGCTTCCCCTGTCCTTCCCCCTCCCTCCGTCATTGGCCTGGGGATTCCCAGTGCCCAGTGTGGGTCACTGGATGCCAAGGGGTGGTCTTGGCTGGTCCCCTCTCTTTCGTAAACTCACACAGCTAGAGAGCCACTTCCTAGAACCCACAGCTCTAGTTCTCAACCACCACTCTCCCTTGAAGTCAGCTGTCACTTGGTAAAGGTCATCCTCCCTTCATCTTTCTTGCTTTTTCTCTTTCCTCTCTCCCACCTCTCTTCTTTTCTCCACTTCCCACCTCATTTCTTCCCTCTCTCTAGACTGGCTCATTATCCCAGCTGAGCTCTTGTCTTCTGCAGGCCTCTCCCTGCTCCACCCCCACCCACGGAGAGCAAAGTCCCTTACTCTGACGCATAACCAACCCTTCAGACCCCGGTCCCAGAAACAACTGGCTTGGGGTGTCGATGTAACATGGAAATAGGGCTTGACTGCCTGCCAAGGAAACCAAGTTCATCCTGAGGGCCGCAGGGCTGCTAAAAGATTAATTTCTGTAAATAATTTTGTATGGAATGATGTTAGAAGCATCAAAATTTTCAACATAGGAACACTTAGGACTTGGTGGAACTTCCATATACTTTACTTTTTGCTGTCTCTTTTTTTTCTAGATTTATTTTTAATTGGAGGATAATGGCTTTACATCCATATACTTTATTTTATAGTTCTGTCTTTGTTATTTCAAGTCACAAGTTGTAGGAATGAGAGGGATCCGTGGTGAGGGCTTCTCACACCTTTGGGCAGGCCCGAGGGGAGCTGTTACACTGCAGGGAGGCTGGGCAAGGGGCCTGCAGGCTCCAAGCTGTGTTACCTTCTCCATGCGCTCAATCAGCCTGTCCAGCTCCCCGATCCTCTGGTCCTTCTCCTCTAGGCTGATCTCTGCCGCCTGCATCTTTTTATTGGCTTCTTCAATGGCTTTCAGAAAACTATTGGTTTCTTCCTGCAAAAGAAACACACTCTTCTCAGAAGAGCACGCAGTCACTACTAATCAGGGTTCAAACAGCTCAGGCCTTGCTAAATCATCTTGTCTCTTTAGAAGCATGACCTAGCATGACCCGGGAGCCTAGAAAAGTCTCAGAGAATTATGAACTCAAATTCCATGATTCTGGTTCTAACCAATGAATAAAAGACACATTGCAAGGGCCTAGTTATCCTTCTGCCTTTTTCTACCCTCCTTGAGGAAAAAAAAGAGCCTACAAATGTTATCTCCTGACAAGATGCTCAAAGTATCACTGTATTTGCCAACAACATAAAGGGAATTAGGGCTGGAAGTGAAATTGAATGCAGAGTGCCCAGATCTTTCTCCCAAACACCGACTCAGTCAATTATTCAGCACATGTACTAAGCCTGTGGGGACACAAGATAAGGCAGATATGGTCCCTGTCCTCAAGGAATCAATGCTCTGCTAGAGAAGCCAAGATCGGAGATGCAGAGCCCAGCTCTAATAACAGGGACAAGAGAATTCCACAGCAGAGAACAGAGAGAACGGGCTTCCCCAGGACAGGGGACACTTGCAGCAGTGTGAGGAGGAAAGACTTCATTCGTGGAGACGATGGCATTTTCAAGACTCTCAGGGAGCACAAGCAGGATGGGGACAGGGAAGGAGGAGAAGATGCAGTGAGGAAATGCACAGCTTGCAGGTAAGCCCAGATCAGCTTGGATGTGGCAAATGGTCAGACTGGCTGGAGGAAGGGGTGTACTGAGAGCCAGAGGTTGAGGGCTCTTTTAAGCAGGGAGGAAGGTGAGTAAAGGAAGGGAGGGAGAAGGAGAGGCGTGAGTGGGCACGTACTCTCCCCTGTTAGAGTCCACTAACTCACCCCCGAGCGCACACCTTCCCATTTAAAGCGCACCAACAATAATGCGCCCAACGCTCCCCAGCTGTTCCGCCAGCAGGCGGGACATACACACCAGCAGAGCCTCCTTCTCCGCATCGTGCCGCTGCTGCTCCTCCTGCAGCTTCTCTTCGTACTGGCTGTACAGCTTCCGGGTCATCTCTCTCATCACCTCCGCGTTGGCTTGTTGGGAGGATTCCACCTGCAAAGAGACTCACTTCAGAGCTACAGCTTCAGCAGGTTCTGGCGAATCTGCACCTTACACTCTGTATGTGTCGAGCATGAACTCACAGAGGAGTGGGCCCAGGGCTCTGCAGGGGACAGAGGCAGCAGGAACTGATGGGGAAAAGATAGAAGGAAGAAGGAAAAGGGACGAGCAGGTGCATGGAACATTAAAAGTAGCCCTGTACACTTATTTACTTGATACTAATATTATCAGGAAAAGGGGTTCCACGAGTGACTTTTCACAAGGTAGAAACATACTTCTCTATCAACACTACACCTCAAATCTAACTGTTTTAAAACTGAATTCTCTCTAAAACGTCTTATTTTTTTCTCTATTTTTATTTGGCTGCATTGGGTCTTAGGACACACAGGATCTTTGTTGCTTCATGTGAGATCTTTTACCGTGGCACACGGACTCTAGTTGTGGCACACAGACTCAGTAATTGCAGCGGGCAGGCTTAGTTGCCACACAGCATGTGAGATCTTAGTTCCCCGACCAGGGATCAAACCTATGTTCCCTACATTGCAAGGTGGATTCTTAACCACCAGGGAAGACCGTGCACTGTCTTATTAACCCCTTTCTTCAGTGCCTTTTCCTGTGTAAAGTTATTTTGTTCCTGAAATTTTATCATACTTTATTCTATCAGTTTTAACAACCCTTTTTCTCTAGGTAATATTGTTGTTCAGTCGCTAAGTTGTGTCTGACTCTTGCAACTCCATGGACTGTAGCACGCCAGGCTTCCCTGTTCCTTCACTATGCTAGGTAATATATCCTCATTCTAACTGGCCTCAGAAAGACATGCTTTTTTCAAAGTCTTGAGTACTCAAGAATCTAAGCAATTTGATTTATAAATCATGAGGGTATTCTCCCACAAGGCATTTTCCTCTAAGGCTGTGCTGAACACAATCTGAAAAGCACAGATTCAAATGAAAACAAATTCACTCTGTTGTGGGATGAAAATAAGACCACTACATTATCAGAATTGGGTCAGAGCAGGATAAACTATAAAATTAAAAATAAAAAGGCTTGCTATATGAAGAGAGAGGGAATAAGAGAGGAAAGGGCAGATACAGATGTTCTATTTCTTACACTTGTTTCATAGAGCTGACTTTGAAGCCAAAAATTTACCTGATATAAAAATTAAATTTTAAACAATTATCTTGTTTAATTGTTTAAACAATTAAATTATTAAACAATTAACAATTTTAAACAATTACCAAGGTCATTCACTGTGAAAAGTAGAGTCTTTTCAACAAATAGTGCTGGGACAATCGGATTTGTTACATACAAAAGAATGAAGTTGGGTCTCTAAAACACCATATATAAAAATGAACTCAAAATGGATGAAAAACTTAAAGTGTTAAAGCCAAAACTATGAAACTCTTAGAAAGAAAATTTGTGACCTTTGATTAAGCAATGGCTTCTCAAATATGACTCCAAAAGCACAATTGACAAAAAAAAAGATACATAAATTTGACTTCATCAATATTCAGTATTAAAAACTGCTGTGTTTCAAAGGATAGCATCAAGAAATTGAAAAGACAACACAGAGAGTGAGGGGAAATTCTTTCCAATTATACATCTAATAATTTGTATCCAGAATATATTAAGAATTTTTACAACTCAACAATAAAATATAAATAACCTAATTTTAAAATGGGCAAGGGATCTGAGAGACACGCCAGAAAAAATATACAAATGACCAACAAATGCATGAAACAATGCTCAACATCACTGGTTATCAAGGATGCAAAACTACAATTAACTTCCACTTCACACCCACGAGGACTGCCATAATCAGTAAGAGAGTAACCAGTATTGGCAAGGATGGGGAGAAACTGGAATTCTCCTACATGGTATGGTGGTAGGAATGTAAAATGGTGTATGCCTACCTCTACATTACCCTTTCATATTTGTTTGACATTTTCCCCCCACGTGCATACACTAAAAAAAAAAAAAAATTAAGTCAGAAGAGCAGGAAAGCCTTTGAAGAGAAGATGCCACATGGAATTGAAACCATCTTATCAGCTGCACTCACCAATCAGTCCCTAGAAAAGACTTCAGCTCATGTAAGAAATCTGGACTCATCCTTTCCACACTTTTGTGCTTTCCCAGCTGTTGCAGTTGGAAATGTTCCCATGTGGTTTGCTGAACCTCATCTGGGGGCTCCTGAGGGCTTGCACAGACCCAGCTTAGGAGATGAGAAAAAGCAAAGTGGGCAGACAGGCATATGTTGGGGGTGGCTGCGGCTTCCTTTCTGCCTAGGCCCTGCCCTCTCCTGTAAAGCTCAGGCCATTAATTTTATGCCTCTGAAAGTGTTTGTGTCTCTTCCCTCCAGCTGATTGCTAATTCAAGAGAGCTGAGTTAGCTGGGTAGGTAATCTCTATATAAGCAAGGTATACTACAACCTTAAGAGGTTACACGATGTTTATTCCAAAGACTGGACCAAAGTCTCCCCCGATGTCCTCTACATCTCCTTTCTCATCACTAGGCAAGTTCTGCTACCAAGAAGCCACAACATGGGAAATCCTGAACAGAGATTATCACGAACTGAGAGACCCAGTGTGTCCTGTGCTTCATCTCCACTTTGAGAACAAGCTCTGTCCCTCATGTCCTGCTGACACTGCATCCAGCTTACGTGAAATACTGTCACTTCTTAAATTGCTATTTTGAGGTAAAGCATTAGCCTCCAAAACACAATTGCAGGCTGGGTTAGAGGCTTGGTCTCCCTGACGCCACAGCACTGGAACAGACAGGTGTGGAGCATGGATGCAGAGAGCAGACACTGAATATGTATTTGTGGGATAAATGACCACATAAAGATCCTACCCTGGGGGAGAAACTCCTGTCACTTCAGAATGTTTCAGCAACAAACCCCCTTTTTTCGAGGTAACTCTTGTGCAGAAATACATGAAAGCATAAATAGAAGAACAGCCCTGTCTGAAGTGAGAGCAGGGAGGAGCTGACTATGTAGTTCCCTGGCTCCTTCCCCTGCCCCAGATGGTTGTGTTTGGCCAAGTGGGTGGTGATGGCAGGGCCCATGGGCAGCCATCGTGGAGACCACGCAGCATGGGACAGCAGCCTGTCCTCCCCATCAGCTGCCCCGTGGGTAGACCTTATGGAGGTGACCATGAAGCCTAGGCTAGTCCCCTAATTATTAACAGCACTTCCTTTCACTCCCAAACATACTCAGTCATGCAATAAATCATGTGGGTACACAACCTGTATATTGTTGCATACTGTATATTGTCTATATATAGTATATACTGTATATATACTATATATCAAAGCTGTATATCGTCACCCTGCTTATTTAACTTATATGCAGAGTACATCATGAGAAACGCTGGGCTGGATGAAGCACAAGCTGGAATCAAGATTGCCAGGAGAAATATCAATAACCTCAGATATGCAGATGACACCACCCTTATGGCAGAAAGTGAAGAACTAAAGAGCCTCTTGATGAAAGTGAAAGAGAAGAGTGAAAAAGTTGGCTTAAAGCTCAACATTCAGAAAACAAAGATCATGGCATCCGGTCCCGTCACTTCATGTCAAATAGATGGGGAAACGGTGGCTGACTTTATTTTACAGGGCTCCAAAATCACTGCAGATGGTGATTGCAGCCATGAAATTAAAAGATGCTTACTCCTTGGAAGGAAAGTTATGACCAACCTAGACAGCCTATTAAAAAGCTGAGACATTACTTTGCCAACAAAGGTCCGCCTAGTCAAGGCTATGGTTTTTCCAGTAGTCATGTATGGATGTGAGAGCTGGACTATAAAGAAAGCTGAACACTGAAGAATTGATGCTTTTGAACTGTGGTGTTGGAGAAGACTCTTGAGAGTCCCTTGGACTGCGAGGAGATCCAAGCAGTCCATCCTAAAGGAGATCAGTCCTGGGTGTTCGTTGGAAGGACTGACGTTGAAGCTGAAACTCCAATACTTTGGCCACCTGATGCGAAGAGCTGACTCATTTGAAAAGACCCTGATGCTGGGAAAGATTGAGGGCAGGAGGAAAAGGGGACGACAGAAGACGAAATGGTTAGATGGCATCACCGACTCAATGGACATGAGTTTGGGTAAACTCAAGGAGTTGGTGATGGACAAGGAGGTCTGGCGTGCTGCGATTCATGGGGTCACAAAGAGTCAGACACGACTGAGTGACTGAACCGAACTGAACACAACCCACAAGGCACTCTCCTCTAGAACAGTCTAGGCTGTGTTGGACACAATCTGAGAAGCACAGGTTCAAATGAAAACAAATTCATTCAGGAAATAATCTGTTGAGTGACTCCTGGGAGCTGTTTGTGGCTCTGCTCTTGGCACTGGGTAGGAACTCTCACCAGAGCCAGGAGCAGACCCACGGATGAGTGAGGGCTGCACGCTTCACATATGGAAGGAGCACTGCGACCTGCAGGGCCTTAGAGGTTGAGCTGCAGAATAAGCCAGGCCTGGGGGTAGGAGGGACACTGCCCAGAGTCCTTGCTTGCCCATTCATTTTCTTCCAGGGGGCCCCTCAGCTCTTCATTTTCCAACCAGACAAAAAGGTCTTGGGATCTAAAAGAGAAGCTAACCAGTGAAGCTTCTTTTTTAAATAATTAGTTTTGGGATTGTGCTAGGTCTTCGTGGCTGCGTGCGGGTTTTCTCTAACGACAGTGAGCGGGAGCTACTCTTTGCTTTGGTGCTCAGGCTTCTCGCTGCAGTGGATTCTCTTGTCGTGGAGCACGGGCTCCAGAGCGAAGACTCAGTAGTTGTGGTGCACAGGCTTAGCTGCCTCGTGGCATGTGGGATCTTGCCAGACCAGGGATCAAACCCGTGTCCCACGCATTTGGCAGGCAGATTTTTAATCACTGGGCCACTGGGGAAGCTTCTCAAGCCCCAAACCTGCAGGCATCCTAAGGGCCCTCTCGGTACATAAGGGCAGCGCCATGATGAGGTCTCGGCAGCTGAGGCCACTGGGATCGAGGCGGGAGAGCCCAGCGGGGTGTGTATGGGGGTGCCCCCAATCTGCACTGACAGCTCTGAACACAGAAACCCTCTCAGTGCCGTCAGGTTGGATCCTGCGGGGTTGGCCACAGAAGAGTGCCGAAACCCAACTGAGAAGAGAATGGAGGAATCGGAATGGGAGAGCTGATGATGGAAGGAGAGAGAGGAGGAGGAAAGAGGAGGAAACGGTGAGCAGGAGATCCATTCTCCTGTATCTACCTTCATTTTCAGCAGCTTGTTTTCAACCTGCGCTGCATCTAACTGCCTCTGCTTCTCCCGCAGCTTGTCCATGGAGGCTGTGTACGTCTGCTGCAGATTTCTGATCTGATCCTTGATGTTGCTGTTCTCCAAAGTAACATCCACGAGGGTTTTCTGATGGGATGAAAATAAAAAATAGATCTAGCGGTGTGAGAAAATGGGCCAGACCACACCGGGACATCCCTTTGTCATTAACCGTTGAGGGAGACATCAGCAACAGGAGCTACAAGCCTGGGCCCCTGGTATTAGAGCGCCTGAGGGCCCCCTGGTGGCCAGGAGGTCTGCTGCCTGTACTGAAGCCAGCCAGCCTCCCCATAATCTCCATCACTGCTGCCAACACCACGTGCCACTGCCTAGGATGGATGGAAACGGATCAAACCCTTTTCCAAGGAAAAATGCTAATGATACATAATTTCACATGTAAAGAAATTGGGTTTGAAAACAGTAAGTACAGAAGAACCCCACTTTGAAAAAAAAATTCATAAGCATCTGTTCAAATGTCCAGGGGGAAAAAAAAAAAGACTAGGAGGTTGTAGTTCTTGCTGTTGTTTCCTCACTAAGTTGTGTCCAACTCTTGGAACCCCATGGACTGTAGCCCACCAGGCTCCTCTGTCCATGGGATTCTTCAGGCAAGAATACTGGAGTGGGTGGCCATTTCCTTCTCCAGGGGATCTTCTCAATCCAGGGATCGAACCCATGTCTCCTGCATTGGCAGGCAGATTCTCTACTGCTGAGCCACTGAGGAGCGAGGGGAAGACTAGGCGAGTTACCCAAATTGAAATAACTGCTTTCACTGGGGACAGGAGTATGGATAGTATTAACTTTCTTCTCTGTTAAAATCTTCTACATTCTCCAAATTCCTAAGTCAGAAAACAAAATAGGTATTTTATAAAAAGGAGGTATTCCCCCTTTTTCTTAAACAGGCTGTTTACTTCAGTACCTTTAGACGAGCTGCCAGAATAGCAACAACATGGCAGAGGCTACTACGATGCTACATGCACTTCACATTCCTCCCTCAGGCAGAGAAGGGTGGTGACGAAGGGAGGATGGGTGAAGGGAGGATGGGTGAACGAGTCTGCCACAAGTGCCTGACAAGTGTCAGAGCCTGATGCTCATTAATCCAGACCGCCCACGGAGGCAGGAATGCATAAATTAACATTGTTGCTATTTCATGCTTAACTCTCATTACAGAGGAATGGCTTCCACAACCCCAGAATTCCTAGCACTAGACACAAGGCAATTTCTACCACCTCCTACCGCCTCCTGAAGTTAGCTACAACTTAGAACAGCCTGGAAATTCTTCTAATATAAGATGTTGGTGCTGGACCCACTTCCTAACACCTGTGTCCTCTTTGTAGCTGGCCAGTCTCTGAAGCTCCTCCACTCCTGAGCCTCCACCTTGGATAATAAGCCTCATTCCTAAACTATTTAAGTCAGTAAAAAAGGATTTTTAATGGTAGTATATACGTATGAAAGAAAAAAAAGAAGCCATCTGGAGGCTGGAATCACAGAACATTGGAGATGCAAGGAGCTTGCAAAACCACCTGGCCAAGCATCCTCTCTCCAAGTCCCACTGGATTTACAGAGATCAGTCCTGTGCTCAGAACCTGTATCAGATGCCAAGAGATCAGGACTGGAGCTACATTCTGTTCAAGCCATTTCTGTTGGTCTCAGTTTGTTTATCCATCAAACAAGGGGGTTGGAGATCACCTCAATTGTTCTTTCCAGCTTTGACATTCTATAAAGTCGAACTGAAGACCTGGTCTTATTGTCATTAATAATGACAATGGGGTAGACTAGACAATGGAGAAGGAAATGGCAACCCACTCCAATGTTCTTGCCTGGAGAATCCCAGGGACGGGCTGCCGTCTGTGGGGTCACACAGGGTCGGACACGACTGAAGCGACTTAGCAGCAGCAGCAGCAGCAGACAATGGAAGAAATAAGTTAATATCCTCAGACTCATTTGAGTTTCCTGGCCATGAGACAGTGAGTATCTTTCTTTCCTCCAATCCTCCCCTTCCCCTGCCTCCACCCACTTCTTCTTTTTATTTTTCTCAAACAGTTTTTAAACTTTTCATTATAAGACTCCTCTGACTGCCCTGGAATGAGTCTAGACCGTGACAAGGAATCAGTCAGGGTCCCTGGGTTAGGGTGGACCCTGTTCTAACAAACAGCTGAACTTTGAAGTGAATGCCTGGAGTGTCAGTGATGGGGACAAAAATGTTGCCTGCCTGCCTGCCATTCCAGTAAACAATGAATGCTGCTGGCCATCAAGCCATCAGCCAGGCATCCCACCTGACAGTGTGCCCTGAGGGGAATTCAGGATGGGAAAAAAGCAGGATACCAGACCTAGAGAGTTAAGATACAAACCAAAGAAACAATGTCCAAGAGCCCAGACTTTTACATCTTATCAAACATAGAAAAGCATTAAAAACATTAACTTAAGGTGTCTCTCTTTTGTGATTAACAGCAACCTTCTACATTTTTTTTTTCAGCCCAAACTCCTGTATATCCTGGTCCTCCCTAACTTCTTTGGAACAGTTCCTCAGAACTTTCTGAGAGACTGAATCCTGGGCTATAGTCCTCAGGGAGGTCCCCGAATAAAACAGAACTCAACTTTTAGGCTGTATGTTGTTGTTGTTGTTTTCCAGTCAACAGGGGTTGGCAAATCAAAAGTATGATGGGGAAGAAAAAAAACCACAGATACCAACCAGATGTGAAGTCAGGTAAGATACAGCCTTTCCTGGTTGGCCAGGGTGAGAACATGTCCAAGAGGGAAGGAAACGGAGTCTGGACAAGCCCCCTTGATGGCAGGAGGAAGGGAAAACAAAGGCTACTGAATAAACCAGACCCAAAGTAGGGCCTGGCCTGAGGCCAGGGCAAAGCTGGCATGCTCTAAGGGGAGCCAGGAAAAGGGTGGGACTCAGAGCCCCACCAGAAATGGGCTTCCAGACAAATCCAAACACAAGGCCTGCCCCCAATATGGGACTATATCCTAGCTTCGATGCTGGCACTACCGCCCAATTAGCTGTCAGCAAAAAGTACTGGATCCTAGGGGAAGTGGATCATCCCAGCATAAAATTTGTTTGCTTATCTAGCAAATTATTTATAGAGAACCAGAAAGGATATGAAATAGCTTGTGTGAACTTTGAAGAGGAAGGTAAAGAGATAAGAGCCAAATAAAGTTGGAAGGGGACAGAATCTATTATTTGCATGTTTGGAAATTAAAGCCCAAGGAGCCTGTTGAATATAATGTTGAATCTAATGCTTGGCTCTGAACATTTTCAAATTAATTTGCATATTACATGGGGGGCTCGGTTGAAAGAGTAACAATAGGCAGCATGTGAGGGATTAACTCCTAACAAATCAAAGTAACAAGAAGAATCCCCTTGATGTGGGTTGACCACACACATCTGCATACGTGTAGGATCCTGACTGTTTTTGCCATCCCTGTCTGGCACTACTAGGTGTTCTCTGGAAGGCACATGACTTTTTCTTTTAATGCAAAATAATTTCCACATTAGGAAATCATACCTAATAGCCTTTGGGAGTTACTTATCATGAATAAATGAGGATTGCGTTGGGTTAAGGCCATCTTTCCTGTGACTGGTGAAACTTCTCCTAATACTGTGGCATGAGGGAGCAGGTGATATGTTGTTTCAGGCACTGATGCTTAGGACCACTCAGGTGTCTAGTGGGACAAGTGACATCACTAGCACTGAACTCAGGATCTAAACCCCCATCTTAATAAGGGCAAAAACAACTGCAACTGCAAGGTTGGGAGTCTCAGCTTGGAAGCTTTTCCATCAGCTTCCTTCCTTAACCGTCTCCCTGGCTCAGCCTTTACTGTGGCCAAATGTATTCTGAATAATGAGCCGAGAACATTCTGTGACTTACTCTAATACAAAGACACAGGGCCCACCCTTGGCGAAGCTCATGTGCACTGGAACAGAGGACAACCCGGCCAGTGGGGAGCAGATGAGTACCTGCAAGCTGACAGAGTCTGACGCCAACGCCGCGTTCATGGCATTGAAACTGTCCAGGGCTGACGACTGGGTTTGGATGTGATTCTCCAGGTAGTCCTGCTTTGCCTGTGAAACCTGGACAGATTGAAGAGACAGTTACACACAACCAAACCATACATGCTCACAAAAATCTTCAGCTAGGTCACAACTTTCTCCTGAGGGCAGACACATCAGGGTCAATGATACTTTAAGTACAGCTTTACAGTAAAAAGTCAACATCTGCATGACCCAGAGAGCAGAAATGCAAGACAACTTTTCCTTTGGATGATATTCACTCCTTCCCCAACAGGGCCTCACTTAGTTCTCAAACACTATGCAGCCCCCAGAACATGCCTTTTTATAGGGAGGAAAGGGAAGGAGAGGGATTTGAATGCAAATATATAGCTACCTTTACGACCAGAATCTAGTTGGATAAGACTTTGTACAGTCTTGCTTTTGCATACTCACCATAGAAGGAATATGCTTTGGACTCACCCAGTTCCCAGGAGTTGTTGTGTGGCTGCTGCTGTTGTTGTGTTGTCTTTGTGGGATGTATATTTAACGTGTTGCAGAGAGTTTCATCAGAGCCCAGTCTTAAGCTAGACCTTAAAGAAGGGCTGGGTATATAGAAAGGCCAGGAGGCAATAGAACCAGAGGTAAGGTTCTTGGAGACTCAAGGGTTGATCCTGTGAGGCCTGTGGGAGCCACAGGAAGCAGTCAGGCATGAGACAGTGAGAGGTGTACCCTTGGGAGAGGAAGGAAATAGCAGGCCAGGGGGAGGAGGTGTGTTCCTGCTCAGGGCACAATCATACAGCCAATAAGTTAACATCTTTTTTTTTTTAAGATTATTTTTGATGTGGATCATTTTTAAGTCTTTATTTAATTTGTTACAATATTGCTTTGTTTTATGTTTTGACCTTTGGCCTGTGAGGCATGTGGGATCGTAGCTCCCCAACCAGGAATCGAACCCACATCACCTGCATTGGAAGGTGGAGTCTTAACTACTAGACCACCAGCAAAGTCCCACGTTAGCATCTTAACCTGGCTACAGTCTGTGGTGTGACCCAGAGGAGGAGGAGACCGNTTTGTTTTATGTTTTGACCTTTGGCCTGTGAGGCATGTGGGATCGTAGCTCCCCAACCAGGAATCGAACCCACATCACCTGCATTGGAAGGTGGAGTCTTAACTACTAGACCACCAGCAAAGTCCCACGTTAGCATCTTAACCTGGCTACAGTCTGTGGTGTGACCCAGAGGAGGAGGAGACCGCAGGTAGAGATGGGGCTCCTGTGACAGTCTAGATGAGAAAACGAGGGTGTGCAGGAGGTGGCAACGGAAAGCAAGGGGGCAGAGACCTGCTTATGCATGCAAATCCAGTCCTCTGGCTTTAATTACAGTCAGTGTCAGTGGATGGCAGAGGGAATTTCCATTGGCAGGTGACAATTTCACAAGTCTCTTCCTACATGTCAATGAGAATGACAAGCTGGATATGCCTGTATACTCCCACCCCATATAATCAAGGCAATAGGTCTTACTTAAGCAGATAATTTCACAGCCCAGTTATGAGACTTTAATACATGACTGTTGCAACTGTGCTCCTTTACTGCAGATGTTAACTTTTATGGGAAGTATGTCATACAGAATAGACTTTTCCTTCAAGGTTATTAACCACAAATATTCTTTTAAATGTTTTTCCCATAAAGCATTAGCTAGGTTAAACCAGAGGAAGATTATTTTTCCTTTAATTTTGAGTAGGCAATATATTCCTAGAGTTCAAACATTTTAAAAGTAGAAAAGGCACTAAATATTTCTAAATATTAGACACTAAACGAAATATTTTTTCACTCCTGTCCCATCTGTTTAGTTACTACCATGTCCACTCTGCACCTCAAGTAGGAACCACTGTTAATTACTTTCTTGATGATCCTCCCAGTAATTTTTTGTATACACACAAAACAATCTAGATATATTTATTTTCTCCTCTTAGTTTACATAAATGGTAGTATACTACAAAGGACATTTTCCTGTGTCTTGCTTTTTCACCACTTACTCTGTATCTTTGAAATTTTCCTGTATCTTTTTGAAGAATTTATTCATTTTTATTTTTTTTACAACTCTGTGATTGTAGAGATGTAATATATATTTTTAAATTTTTCTCTTTTTTAATGGACTTGTAAGGTTTCCAATCTTTTTACTATTATAAACAATGTTTAACAACTAAGTTTATGCATACATCATTTCACATAAGTGAGAGTTTTTCTACAGAATAAATTCTTAGGAAAAGAACTGCTGAGTCAAAGGATGTAGGCATTTGTAATTTGGGTGGATATTCCAAATTGCTTTCCCTAAAAGTAATACAAACTACTTTCCAAGCAGCAATCTGCCTGATCCTCTATAGCACAGCTAATGCAGCATCTTGTTCCACTCTTGCAGTTTTGCCAGTCTGCTAGATAAAAATTATATCACAGGACCGTTTTAATCTGAGTTTCTCTTACTGAGAATGAGGAATTTAAGATCTCTTTATCTGTCCTTTACTATAAATTATCTGTCACAAATATTTTGCCTATTTTTATGAGGTGTGGCCTTTTTCTTTTTGATTCGTGGGCGCTTTTTAAGTATCCTGGATATTAGCTTACTAGTCACTCAGTCATGTCTGACTCCTTGTGACCCCATGGACTGCAGCTCGCAAGGCTTCTCAGTCCATGAGATTCCTCGGGCAAGAACATTGGAGTGGGCTGTCATTTCATTCTCCAAGCCTACTACCTATAGTACAAAGGCAAATAATTTTTCCCAGGTTGTCATTTGACTTTGGTATTTTTGCCAGCACTAGTCTTCATTTTAACGTAGTCAAAATTATCAGTGTCATTAACTCTTCCTTTAGTGATTTTGGAATTGCATCTCTTCATAAGATAATACCTTCCCCTCTCCAAGAGTGTAAAACAATTCACATATATTTCCTCCTGGCACTAAGTTTAACAAAATCTACCCAGAATTTGTCCAGATATAAGTCTTTCCCAACACCATATACTGACTGGTCTATTTTCCTCCCTTCATTTAACGTGCCACATTTATCATAGATGGGGTTACATTTCTGGGCTCTTTTTGATTAATGTCTATTTATTTATGTGCCAATACTATACTGTTTTCATCTCTGAGGCTTTCTCAATTTCTTTCTCAATATTTCTCAATATTAAGAGGGCTAGTCTCCTTCATTGCCTTTTTCTCCCCTCAGAATTTTAACTCTTCATATTTATTTTTTGTACACCATGGAACCACCTAGTTCAGTTGTAAAAGAACAACATAAAATAAAAATCCTTTAATTTACTGGGTAATATTAAATTTACATATCAATATGAATGGTATTAATGTCTTATGATGTTGAATCTTCCTTTCCAAGTACATGACATATATGTCTTTCTACTCATTAAAATTTATTTTCAGATATCTGGTAGTTTTTTATTGCTTTTATTTTCTCTGTTTTTTTGCATATTGCAATCTATTTGTCTATGTCCATTAATATTTTACTTGTTACTTTACAGAATTCTGTTTATAGCAGTTTTTTTCATTGGTTCGCTGGAGTTTTCTGGGTATGTAGTCATACAGTTTGTAAACTGTGATAGTTTTTCATCTACCCGTCCAGTTTTTATACCTCTAAATCTATTTCTCTTGCTAAATTCCATTGCTAGTCTCTCCAGTACAATGTCATTTAATAATAATCGAGCTGGCTTCCTCATCTTGTTCTTGACTTTGCAGGGAATGCTTTGAAAGTGAAAATTATTCTTGCCACAAAAATTTTCCTTCAAATAATAAACTTCATTCTGTGATAATATTCCCTCAGTTCATGTAAAATATGATTCCAGGGACTTCCCTGGTGGTCCAGGGATTAGGAATCTGCCTTCCAGTGCAAGGGAGATAGGTTCAATCCCTGGTCAAGAAACGAAGATTCCACATGCTATGGAGCAACAAAGCATACGCCACAACTGGAGAGCCCACGAGCTGCACCAAAGACCCAATGCAATCATGTTCCTGTGACTCCACTCACAAGGAACAAGATAAACTCAAGTATCTTCAGGCACTAGCCACTGAGAGGGAGTTCTAAGCCCTAGCGTCCCTTCACATGATGCTACTTACTGACAGTTCCTGGGTGAGCTGTCGAATCTTCTGTCTCATTTCATCATAGTCTCCATACATTCTCTTTCTTACTTTTTCCAAAGTGGCTCTCACCTGCAGTCCACAAAATGCTGGTTAGAGATCAAGCTATAATATTTTCATGTGAGATTTCCAAAACATTTAAGAAACCCTAATGAGAGAAGGGCCTAAAAAAAAAATAATCTTAGGAACAAGACAATTTGGTATATTAAGAAAGAGTATCACAAGGTTATTATCCAAATAATAGTGATAAAAACAAATACACATTGTGCATTATATATAATTATTAATACATATTCTCAAATAACATGCTCTGAAGAAAAAGTGGTTTATTGAAATTTACCTACCACCCTAAAAATCATATTCAGGCAGGATTTTCCCCTTTTCCTATCACATATTTTTATAAGTAGGAACTGTTTAACTGGTCAGCTTAGTAAATACATGACTACTGTTGTTGTTGTTCTGTCGCTAGGTCATGTCCAGCCCTATTGCAACCCCATGGACTGTAGCCTGCCAGGTTCCTCAATCCATGGGATTCTCCATGCAAGAATACATGGGTGGGTGGCCATTCCCTTCTCCAGAGAATCTCCCCAACCCAGGGATCAAATCCATGTCTCCTGCATCAGCAGGTGGATTCTTTACTACTGAGCCACCAGGGAAGCCAAAACACATGACTAGGCAGACCAAAACAAAAAAAAGGCACCTCTAATTTTCCCTATTGCTGTCCTGACTGCCAAAGAACAAATAAAAGTTTGGAGTGTAAGGAAGGAAAGTATGAGCTTAGAGAGCCCTTAAATGTGAAAGTCAGTTCCTCAATAATCACCAACACTACAGAAGGCACTAAATATAAGAAAAGTCATGGTGATTCCCCCAAACACCTGTTTATACAAACTCTGTTTAAATTTCTCTATAATACCACTTCCAGGGAAGTAATGGGGCCTTAAATATATTCTCAATAAAAATGAAAAAACCTAACAAATAGTCTCTATCTTCACTCTTCTTCTGGTGCTCCCTTGGTTGAATGAAGAACTCAGGGATTCTCATACAAAAAAGCAGCCTCAAAGGAGCCCTCTCCAGAAGGCTCTGGAACTTCTATCATAGGAAAGGCTCAAAAGCAGCAATTTGGTTAAATGAGGGGTTAAGTAGGCCACAGCATGTGGGGACTTAATTTTGAAACTGTTATTTATACAACTAGCACATTGCTTTAAACTGTATGTTTATTAGGAATGACTGGATACTGGTGGAGATTTCAGGGCAGGAGAAGGCAAGTCACAACACCTTGCCCTTCCCGAATGAACTGTAAGGATAGAGTCTACTTTCTCACAATTGAATACAAACATTTTAGGGGAAATGAGGCCAAAAGCAACAACTTTTTCATTCTGGGCAGACAGAACGGCTTTCATCTGTGACCCTGAGTTGGTTCTCAGCCTACTCACTGTTGGGGAGTGGGTGGAGATGGATGTGACTCCCATTGGCAAATACTGCCAGAGTCCAACCACAAGTGATGGAAGGAGCACAAACCCATAAACACACTCAGGAATGAGTAGCCTGGGATGGATCTGAAGCCAGCCACAGAAAGTGGGACCAAAAAATTAATTTTAAATTGTAGATCACAGTGGAGGCTGGCAATTCAGGTCAGAAATTCTCATGTGATTTGGACACCTGACAGCCTGAACCTACGATTTTGTCTTGGACAATCTGCAACTCACCAATCTACTTAGCAGGTTTACCTCCGAAGTGGTGCCATGTTATTTGGGGCATCTCAGTGAGAAAGGCATAAGCATTTGCATGAGAAAAATAGGGGCAACCAAAAAGGTACAAGCTGTCCATACATAGAAACATAGGAATGGGCTACTCTGAATGGTTAAAAATGATCTTCAGGGTTTGGATGACTGGGGCTCTGAGGTTGACAGTTGTCAGACAGGCTCTACCCACTTGTGTATGAGTATGGCTCATCTGGCTTTTCTTCATTTTCTCTGTTAAGAATTTATTATCTTTCTTATTCCTTAAAATTGTACAACTATCCAAATCTTTCAAGACAATTAAGAAAGGTACATTTATTACTTTTTGATATTTGATAAGAGATGTTCTTCTCAAAAACTCAAAACAAAAGCTAACCACACATGTTTGTGTCCTACTGGAAAACACAGCCAAATAAAACAGAGCTAGTTTTGACCTTAACGATCCCTTCTCAGCCCCCATGATCTGTAAATGAGAAAACTGAAGCTCAGATAGGGCAAAAGTTTGGCTGAGTCAAAGAGCTGGACCTTGAACCAAGATCCATGGGGACTCCATTGCCCATGCTGCCCCTGCTACTCATGAGTACTTTTTAGTCCACAGGCCAGTGTCTGGGACAGCTCATATCCTCTCTATCTAATTACTCTGGTTTGACAGCAAAGGGACTGTTCAATCTAGGGAGACACTGGGTAGACCAAGAAAGAATGGAGATGATGGATGGATAGAAGGAGGGAAGGAGGGAGGGAAGGAAGGAAAGATGGATGATAGATAAAAAGAAAAGAAAAGATTACAAGGAAATACTCCAAAATGTTAACAACTGTTCTGGTTGAATCGTAGAATTATGGGTGATTTTGTTTTCTTCTTCATACATCTTCATATTTTTCAAAAGTTCTCCAAAGAACATATACTTTAAAAGAAATGTAATATTAATTACAAATAAATGGTATTAATTGGCCTGGGTTGGACAATGTCTATTGTGGTTGACTTTCCAGCATCTGTTTCAACCCAACTGATTGGCCTGAACCATCAAACCAATTCCCAAGGCCCATTCCCCTTGCCAGTGATGGATTTGGGAATGGGCATGTGACCTGGGTCCTTGCCAATGAGACACCAGGGCAAGTCTGATGACAGGTCTCTAAAGGGTAACCAGAGATGATTGTCTCCTTTTCCTTCTCTGGACACCATCATATTTTCAGATGATGCTGTGAGCCTAAGGCTGAAGGAGGAAAAAACCAAGGGAATCTCAGAAGTAGAACTGGTGCTTGGAGAGTCCTGCCTGGAGTGCACCTATCCCTACACTTATCCCCACATGAGAAAAAGTTCCTTTTAGAGTTGGCTTTTCTGCTACCTATAGCCAAAAGTATCCAAATTCATACAGCTGTCTAAACTCTTATATTAGGAGTGTCCAATATAATAAGCAAAACTACCTGAGTGCCTCCTTATCATACATGGAAGAAAAAAGCTACTTGGTCTACTGAGTATCCTTACTTAATAACATATAGAACTTCATCCTATACCTCACTGCAAAATTACATGTGTGCTTCCCTGGTGGCTCAGACGGTAAAGAACCTGTCTACAATGTTGGAGACCTGGGTTCGATCCCTGGTTGGGACGTTCCCCTGGAGAAGGAAATGGCAACCCACTTTAGTATTCTTGCCTGGGAAATCTCATGAACAAAAGAGCCTGGAAGGCTACAATCCATGGGGTCGCAAAGAGTTAGACACAACTGAGCGATTAACACTTTTCACATCACCATGAAGATCTGTAGTGGTTTTTCCATCCAAAATGACGTTTAGAATCATTTCAAAATGACTTATTACGTTCATATCAGAGCTTCCAACTCCATCCTCTTACATGCTACAAGACTATAAAACAGAAAAAAAAATCCTTAAACTACTCACGTCTTTGATGTAGTTCATCTCTTCTTTCAGCTGATTGGTGGTCCACCCATACACCACCATTTCTTTCTGCTGGTTTTGATCTGATCTTCGCACCACACCATAGACAACACCCTGAGGGAGTTTCCTGGTCGACTCTCCATTGCTCAGGTCACGATGCTGAAAGAGGGGAGGAAAAGAGAAGAGAATGGTGACTCTTTAGGCTTTGTAGAGGCAGCTGTCATCACGGGCCCACTGAACATGGTTATGCAGGTTGTGCCCAGCACTGAGATGCCTGGCAATGGGGGAGGGGTGGCACTGCCAGTAGAAATCCAACCTGGTCTCTACTCACCAAGTCATAGTTGGCCTGTGCCTATCTTTCCCCTGGCAGACCAGCACCTTGCCCTAATTTCCACCAAAGCTCTGTCCCTTTATCAAGCAGCGTCTCCGCAGGAACCCATCTTCCCAGAGAAGGTGCCTTTTCGACACAGGCGCCTTCTGACAAAGGTGCCTAATGGACTTGTGCCATCCCTGATAGCACGAGTGAGTGTCTGAAATCTCACATCCTTGGTAAAGCTGTTTGTGTGCTGGTTCCTCTGTATGACTTCATCATCATCACTAACTGTGTGGCCTGAAATGCAGGAGGCTGAGATATGTGGGGGGAAGAATGCTGACAGCCATCTGGCAGCCAGATTGTCCTCTGACGTTAGAGCTGACCCTGGAGCCAGTTCTGAGGAAGGGAGGTGGGGTCCCCTGTTGCGACTATTCATGAAACACTTCTGAAAAGTCAGGCAGAGGCAGCATGACATCACTCCAAAAGAATCCTCTGCTCCTTGGCTCTCTCAGTTAAAACTCCCATCATTGCTGAAGTGCAAATACACTTGGGAAGCGGGGGGGACGTGGTCAAGAGAAACGAAGATTTATTGAGCACCTTCTATAAGCTAGACACATTTAATAATAAGCTCACACATTTAATCTTCACAGCCACACCACAACACAATGACTGTCCTTTTCACTGTATAGCGGAGAGAGCTTAAGTTCAGAGAGGTCAAGTGTCATCTCTTGTTCATGGCCACACACCTAGGTTCAAGCCCAGTTCTGTCTGATACTAAGGACACCTCCTCATAGGCTTTGTTGGATGTAGAGGGACAGAGTAGGCCATCCCAACATGGAAGAAAGGGGACAGGAACAACTTAAGATGAGGGGCTGAGATGACAGAGAAAAACCAGCCTATGTCTAATCTTCCTTGGGGCCGACAATGTCACAGGACAGAAGGCTGAGTTTCATAATGGTAACTTTGCTCTTGCACTCATTTTTAAACCACCTGTGCATAAATTCTTTCTATGCACTTGCAAAACATCATTGACATATAAAACTATAATATGCATGTTAAAATCATTCATTTGTGGCAGAATAGTAAGTCCTTTAAGCCCATTCAATCAAAGCTTGTAAAAGTTACCAAATTATTAATCATTAATGACCTCTAGGCTGGGGATTCCCTGGTGGCTCAGATGTTAAAGCGTCTGCCTGCAATGTGGGAGACATGGGTTCGATCCCTGGGTCGGGAAGATCCCCTGGAGAAGGAAATGGCAACCCACTCNTCATTAATGACCTCTAGGCTGGGGATTCCCTGGTGGCTCAGATGTTAAAGCATCTGCCTGCAATGTGGGAGACATGGGTTCGATCCCTGGGTCGGGAAGATCCCCTGGAGAAGGAAATGGCAACCCACTCCAGTACTCTTGCCCGGAAAACTCCATGGATGGAGGAGCCTGGTAGGCTACAATCCATGGGGTCGCAAAGAGTTGGACACAACTGAGCAACTTCACTGGTACTGGTAATGACCTCTAAGGAGGGGATGGTGGGCAGGAGCAGGGATGCTGAAGGTCAGAATGAAATTTGATTTTTTTTTCTTTATAAGTTCATGTATCATTTGCTTACAGTGGGACCTTTTGAAAAATAATTAATAAGAAGAGCTTTCCTGGTGGTTCAGTGATTAAGAATTCGTCTGCCAATGCAAGCGACACAGGTTTGATCCCTGGTCCCGGAAGATCCTACATGCCATAGAGAGTAACTAAGTCTATGCCTCGCAACTGCTGAGCCCGGGTGCTGCAACTACCGAAGCCCACACAGCTAGAACCTGTGTTCCACAACAAGAGAAGCCATCTCCGTGAGAAGCCCACACATCAATGAAGAGTAGCCCTCGCTCGCTGCATCTAGAAAAAGCCAACAGGCAACAATGAAGACTCAGCACAGCCAAAAATTTTTAAATAAATCTTAAAAAATAACAAAACATCCATTGCTTCTCACTCTTCTGTACAAACTTGTTAAGAGATAAAATAGGAGGGGTGGGACACTTGCATTGCTTACGGAAAATGCTTTCACTAGAACTCCTCATACTTGGGCCCCACAGGCACTGAGGCAACTCTTAACGTTGATATCTAAGTTTAGGTGAGTGGGGGGTTAAATGGCACTCAGTGGAGTGAGAAGCTCGGATTAGATATCCCAGCTTTACTACACATATAATCAGGAAGAGGAAAAGTTCTAATGAAACTCCCACATACCAGGAAACAAAAGCAAGTTCTTTCAGTCACCAGCTCCACCCAGTTCCTGAAAAACAAGCTGATGCTGGCCTAAGGCTTTGGGAAAACTTGTTTCTGAAAAGCAAAGGTTTTCACAGGTGGACTGTCCTACAGGAAAACGCTCAGGTGACCAGATCAAGAGGACCTGTCTCCCTGCCCGTGTAGGGAGATGGGGACCACCATAGATGGAGGTATATACAGACAAGGCAGGGACAACATGGTCTGTGAAGCACATCCCGAGAGGTCGTGGATCTGAAAGTTACACACATGGAAAGATATCAAAGATCTGTTAAGTAAAAAATAGTACATTTCATATTATTTCTATTTTTTACTTTGTAAGTACGTGTTTGAGTGAGTGAAACATCTAGAAAGTTGGACTCCACATCTTCAATAATACTTTTTCAAAAAATGACGACTAAAAAATTATTACAAAGTCAGGATCTAAATGAGAGACCCACAGGGAAGGGCCCAACATAGGAGCAGGGCCATATGCATGGGCCACCCCACAAGGAGAGGACTCCTGAGGAGCTGCTGGGCTGTGATGGGGAGGGGGAAAGGGTGTTTACGAAGAAAGAAAGTATTTTTTGGCTATCCATTTTACTATACAATGTTTTCTTTAACCCTCACATTAAGCCTACTGTGTATATATTACTATTTCTTCCAAGGTGGCAGTATTCAAGTGCCTGTTTGTGTTTCCAAATCTAGGCTCTTTCTTTAACCACAAAACCTTCAGGATAGCTTGTGTGTTAATCACTCAGTCATGTCTGACTCTTTGTGACGTCATGGTCTGTAGCCCATTGGGCTCCTCTGCCAATGGGATTCTCCAGACAAGAATACTGGATTGGGTAGCCATTTCCTCCTCCAGGGATCTTCCCGATCCAGGGATCAAAGCTGGCTCTCCTGCATTGCAGGCAGATTCCTACCGTCTGAGCCACCAAAACTCACAGGATAGCCTAGAGGAGAGGAAGTGGAGCTCACAGCTTCGTGTGGCCCCAGACCTCAGGGTTATGGGAGCCAAGAGGGAGGCTCTCAGATTCAGGGCCTGTGGGAGGAGGCAAGCCCCGGATGGGAGGCTCTTCTCCAGCCTCCCAGGATCCATCTCCCTACAGTCCCCCACTTCATTCTAGCCTCAGGGCCTCTTTTCAGTTTCTTTATCAGCCAACGTCCTTCGTGCCTCGGGCATTTACACAAGCTATTTCCTCTCACTGCAGAGCCACTGCTGGGCTGAAATGTTCTTCTCTCAAGGTCATCTTCACCAACTCTTCAGACAGTCAGGCCTCTACAACACTTACCACCACCATGATGGAGTGACTGTTAGCATCACGATACATGTAAGGCGCGTTTCCCTACCAAATCAAAGTTCTAAGAAGTCTAGGGTCTTATCTGTCTTCTTTTTCACCATAATCCCCAGCAACTAACAGTGATGGACACTTAATGAGTTCTCAATAAATACTTGCTGAATGAATAAGAAGCTTTAAAAGTTGGAAGAGGTTCTGGGGAATTACTCAGAATATGTAAAGTTGGTCCCCTGAAGAGAACATCCTTTGTTCCTCTAAGATGAAGCCACAGGGTGGGGGTAGGGGGTGATATTTGCCCCAAGCATAAAATCAATATCCAGAAAAAGTTGCAAAGTAGCTGAGACTTCGATTACTTTTATAAAACGTGAGCATGCTTTTGGTCAAAAACTGGAAAACCCAAATAAAAAAGTAAAAAGAGTTGACATGTTTGGCACTGTGTTTGTAACTAAATTTTTCTCCTCCCGTGTCGTTTAAAATAATCTCCCCATAAGATAAATATTAATTTCTACGCATGATAACAGCATTGTGATTATATTAAGAGATAATCTTTATCTTTTAGAGAAATAGACTTAAACTATTTATGACATCTGGGACACAGGGTGGAGGAAGTGGATGGGGGTGGAGATAGGGTGAGACTGAGCATGGATTGAGGGCTGTCAGCTGGGTGAAGGTTCCAATATTCAGTACACAATTCAGTCTCCTTTTGTTTGTTTGAAATTCTCCATAATTAAAAGCTTTTTCAACTTCTTTATAATCCTGCTTGGTATTTAAAAAAATCAAATTTTAAAAAATGTACACTGGGCCTACTAAAAGCTTCCTGGACATAAAACAACAGCAGATAAAATTGCCTTGGAAACAAAAGCCCTAATAAAGACACAGAACAAGAAAAGTTTTTGCCAAAGAAAGGAAAAGGACATAATCAACTGAAAGAGCATCCCAAGTCCCTCTGTGCAAAGCAGCAGAATTCATGACAGGCATCATCAGTAATGGNACTTAATGAGTTCTCAATAAATACTTGCTGAATGAATAAGAAGCTTTAAAAGTTGGAAGAGGTTCTGGGGAATTACTCAGAATATGTAAAGTTGGTCCCCTGAAGAGAACATCCTTTGTTCCTCTAAGATGAAGCCACAGGGTGGGGGTAGGGGGTGATATTTGCCCCAAGCATAAAATCAATATCCAGAAAAAGTTGCAAAGTAGCTGAGACTTCGATTACTTTTATAAAACGTGAGCATGCTTTTGGTCAAAAACTGGAAAACCCAAATAAAAAAGTAAAAAGAGTTGACATGTTTGGCACTGTGTTTGTAACTAAATTTTTCTCCTCCCGTGTCGTTTAAAATAATCTCCCCATAAGATAAATATTAATTTCTACGCATGATAACAGCATTGTGATTATATTAAGAGATAATCTTTATCTTTTAGAGAAATAGACTTAAACTATTTATGACATCTGGGACACAGGGTGGAGGAAGTGGATGGGGGTGGAGATAGGGTGAGACTGAGCATGGATTGAGGGCTGTCAGCTGGGTGAAGGTTCCAATATTCAGTACACAATTCAGTCTCCTTTTGTTTGTTTGAAATTCTCCATAATTAAAAGCTTTTTCAACTTCTTTATAATCCTGCTTGGTATTTAAAAAAATCAAATTTTAAAAAATGTACACTGGGCCTACTAAAAGCTTCCTGGACATAAAACAACAGCAGATAAAATTGCCTTGGAAACAAAAGCCCTAATAAAGACACAGAACAAGAAAAGTTTTTGCCAAAGAAAGGAAAAGGACATAATCAACTGAAAGAGCATCCCAAGTCCCTCTGTGCAAAGCAGCAGAATTCATGACAGGCATCATCAGTAATGGGCTTCCCTGGTGGCTCAGAGGTTAACGCGTCTGTCTCTAATACGGGAGACCTGGGTTCGATCCCTGGGTTGGGAAGATCCCCTGGAGAAGGAAATGGCAACCCACTCCAGTATTCTTGCCTGGAGAATCCCATGGACGGAGGAGCCTGGTGGGCTGCAGTCCATGGGGTCGCAAAAAGTCGGACACGACTGAGCAACTTAACTATCATCAGTAAACCATACAGAGACTCTCTCAATGAAACTATTCCCTGGGATGTTTGCATGACTCACAACTTACAGGCTCACGCTCCGGCTGTTTTCCCTAAAGATACTCGGCAGCAAGCGCCTTAGAAAAGAAAAACAATAGAAAAGTAACTCAGCCTGAACTCCTGCTGTAGAGGTTTTATTGCTATTGGAAAGCAGGGGTATAAATTCAGTGATAGATGACCATATTTTCTAAACCCTAACTCAGAATATAAGATCTTGCAATGAGATCACCTCTACAGAGGTTATCTACAAAGACAGTGGCTCTATCTGTCGTAGTCACTGCTAGATCCTCAGTGCTCACCATAAACAGATGCTCAATAAGTACAGTTTGAAGGCAAGAAGAAAGAGAAAATAGTTGGAACTGCGCCTGTTTCAGAATATTCGGAGTATGTGGCCATCCAAGACACTGATTCTACAAAAGAAAAGCATCCCATGGTCAAGAAGGGGTCTCAGACATAAAGAACAGACTTGCAGACTTGGGGAGAGGGGAGGAGAGGGTGAAATGTATGAAAAGAGTAACGTAGAAACTTACATGACCATATGTAAAATAGATAGCCAACAGGAATTTGCTGTATGGCTAAGGAAATTCAAACAGGGGCTCTGTATCAACCTAGAGGGGTGGGATGGGGAGGGAGAAGGGAGGGAAATTCAAAAGGGAGGAGATATATGTATACCTATGGCTGATTCATGTTGAGGTTCGACAGAAAACAACAAAATTCTGTAAAGCAATTATCCTTCCATTAAAAAAATAGAAGGGGTCTCAGAGAATAAATAATATCAGAAACACAGCCTGCCATAAATCCGAACTAATGCTGGTAGACTACCACATCAGTCCCAGACCCCAGAGGCCAGGATAGGCAGCTGGTCACACGTCTGGCTGCCAGTACGGCTTCAGTGGCCTGAAACATGAATTGAGTGACTTGAAAACTAGAAAGTGAAACTGAAGTCGCTCAGTCGTGTCTGACTCTTTGCGACGCCATGGACTGTAACCTACCAAGCTCCTCTGTCCATGGGATTTTCCAGGCAATAATATGGAGCAGGTTGCATTTCCTTCTCCAGGGGATCTTCCCGACCCAGGGATTGAACCCGGGCCTCCCACATTATAGACAGACACTTTACCATCTGAGCCACCAGGGAAGTCATTTTCAAAACTTTTGGTTTTGGACTTCTCCTTCCAGCCAGAGGGCTTCCCTGGTGGCTCAAATGGTCAAGATTCTGCCTGCAATGCAGGAGACCTGGCTTTTCTCCCTAAGTTTGGGGAAATCCCTTGGAGAAGGGAATGGCAACCCACTCCATATTATTGCCTAGAAAATCCCAGGGACAGAGGAGCCTGGCGAGTTATAGTCCATGGGGTTGCAGAGTTAGACACAACTGCGCAACTAACACTTTTTCCAGCCAGAAGGAAGGAGGTGACCTGGGGACTCTTTCAAAGCTGAGTGTCTGGGCACTGGATCCATCCTGCAGGCAGAAGCGATCACTTTCAGGAATGTGGTCTGACCTGTGTGTCCATCATAGCAAATTATGGTTCCTGGTCATTATTCATACTTGACACTGTTTTGTCTGATTATGACAAAAATGGACACTATAACTGAGCCTCTGGGGCTCTTCCACAGTCTGGGAGAGTACTAGGACTATTCCCTCTGCAATACAGAGGGGATGGGCAGGCTTGTCCCCTCAGATAAATGGAGACCTTTGAGTAACTAAGATATTTGTTAACTATCTCACAAGAATGAATAGAGACCACTTCCTATATAAACATACAATTGGAAAAAGACAGATCACTTTGAATGCTTAAAGATGAGAAGGAAAAGAAAATTTCTAGTCAAGCAGAAATCACACAAGAGGGACTTTCCTGGGGGTCCAAGTGGCTAAGGTTTCCAATGCAGGGGCCAGGTTTGATCCCTGCGTTAGGAAGATCCCCTGGAGAAGGGCATGGCAACCCACTCCAGTATTCTTGCCTGGAGAATCCCATGGACAGAGGACCTTGGTGTGCCACAGTCCACAGCGTCACACAGAGTCGAACACAACTGAAGCGACTTAGCACGCACGCACGCAGAGAATGAGAGCCCTCGTGCCACAAGGAAGAGTTCACGTGCTGCAATTAAGACCTGGCACAGCCAAAAAAAAAATCTCACAAGAAAATGTAGTTCTACAGTACCCTTATAAGAGTAACTTCTTAAAGATAATACTCCATTCTACGCAGACAATAGCTGCGTAGGCCTAAAAACTCCAGGAAAAAGAGAAGAGTATCTGGGGGGAGGCGGGGGGTCAGTTCTCTTCTGGAACCCAGTGGTGCAGTACACACCTTTGGTAAGTCACCTTGACTGATACCAGACCTTCCTGATAGGAGGAAGCGTGCAAGCTGACGTCACCATGATAGGAGGAAGCGTGCAAGCTGACGTCACCATGACGACTCGCCAGGGCACAGACCTGAGTAAGAACTGCACAGCGTTACTAGCTGTGTGGCCCTGTGCACGTGACTTACTTCAAGGTCCTGAATGTAAAATGGGGATAATTCCATCGATTTCAGAAGCTTGTTTGAAGGAAGACACGGAACAACATCATGAGTCATCTGGTGCACTGTTGGGCATACTAACAGATACTGACAGATTCTATAGTTTGTGGCAGCGGCTTTCGATTTCTGAGTATCTGATTTCCTACTAGATTCTCCATGTCCATCTGGATGCTTCTGCCTGTCTGTCCACCTCTCTCCTCTGGCGTCTTTTTGCTGTTTCATCTCAGTCATCAGATTCACTCTGACAGTGACATGCTCACGCTTGAACTGGCCTTGGTTTCTCCGCATGAGGAAAGAAAAACAAAGTATTGGGAAGTTAGGAAAATGGAAGAGTTGTGGCAACAGTTTTGTACACGGTCTCTCATCTCTCCTCAGTGTCTGACGAGGTGGGGCGGGCACACGGCTGGGGCAGCCACTGAGCCCCGGCCTTCGATTAACCAGTCACTGCACCTTCACTGCTCTGCAGACGGCACTGTCATTCACATTTATTTGAACAGAGAGTCCCAGAACTAAAGAAATTTAGAAAAATGCTGCTCCAGGCTAACATTTCCACTTGCCAGAAGAGGAAATTGAGGCCCCTGGAGATGACTTGAGTGGCCTGCCCATGATCTTGAGTGGTCAGGCAGCCAGGAGCAGAACCCAGGACTCTCTGCCCTTCCAGGGGCTGCTGTCTCTGAGAGGCACAGAGAGTCCTACACAGTATCACCAGGGAGGCCCCAGCCGCATCTGAACCACGGCAGTGCACTCCCTCACCTGGCAACAGCCCAGGATATTGTATAAACAGTCACACCAAGGACAAGAACTCAGCAGGCCTATTCATCCGGGGCTTTTAAGGCTTTAAAAGACTTAGAAGACTATAAAACCAAATGGCGAAGGTTTCCTTTTAACCATTTTACTGGACTATGAAAGCCCCCGACTTTTCATACATACACGTATACCTGCTCTCTCTCAGTCAGGGTTCTCCAAGGTTTACAGAAAAACAGCTTCTTTAGAAACATACGTCACTCCAAGGATATCTATGACAGTGGGATGTTAGCTGTTCAAAATATTATCCACTTTAAGCTACTTAGTCAATTGGAAAAAACTTCACCACGGCACAGACTCAGAATCGACAGCGCTCAGACAGTATTCTCTAAAATTCAGCTATATAGTGAGACCCTGATACAACGTGATAAAGGGGGTGTTGATTTGGTTTCTTATTTGTGTGTGTGTATGTCTATGTCTCTATGAAAGTACACTGCATACAGATTTGGACAGGAATATAAATGTATACATTCACAAAGTTCTTCGAAAATGACAGGGGGTTAATTTCAAAATTATTCACTACCAACTTTAATGTTCAACAATTTAGTAAACATGTCATCAATTCCTCAACATGAAATATGTGTCTACAACCTAATCAGCATTTCCTCGTCCCTATAATTAATGACTTTTAGTACGTAAATAAAAGTTCATCGCTCATTCACCCGAGTTGTTGATACAATTTAAGGTGATAATAGTTCACAAAGAAACTTATCATGAGTTGAACTGTGTTCTGCAAATAGAGAGCATGTTGGAGTCTTTCTCCAGAACCCTACTTGGGGACAGGGACAAGTTAATAAGAGGTCATTAGAGTAAGAGCTAACCCCATATGACTAGTGTCCTTGTAAAAAGAGGACAATTTGGATCCAGAGACACATACACACAGGAGAACCCAGGTAAAGCTGGAGTGATGCTGCCATAGCCAAAGATTGCCAAGAGCCTCCGAAAGCTGAAAAAGCCAAAGATGGCTGCCTCCCTGGAGCTCTCAGAGACAGCAGGGTCCTGCTGACACCTTGATCCTGGACTCCCTGTCTCCAAAACCGTGACACTAGATTTCTGTTGTTTAAGCCCCCTCGGTTTGTGGCACATTTTACAGCAGGCCGAGGAAACTAATACAAAACTGAATCATCACAATCCAGTCACTCACTAAGCACCAACGACATGCAAGGCAGAGATCTAGGGTCTGGGAGACAAAGTTAAAAGACTGCACATTTTACGTGTGTGCATATACGTACACAGGGCTTCTCTGGTGGCTCAGATGGGAAAGGATCTGCCTGCAATGCAGGAGACCTGGGTTCGATCCTGGGTTGGGAAGATCCCCTGGAGAAGGGAATGGCTACCCACTCCAGTATTCTTGCCTGGGAAATCNCATATACGTACACAGGGCTTCTCTGGTGGCTCAGATGGGAAAGGATCTGCCTGCAATGCAGGAGACCTGGGTTCGATCCTGGGTTGGGAAGATCCCCTGGAGAAGGGAATGGCTACCC
The DNA here is from genome assembly GCA_006410875.1 of Neotragus pygmaeus. NCBI lineage: Eukaryota > Metazoa > Chordata > Mammalia > Artiodactyla > Bovidae > Neotragus > Neotragus pygmaeus. The sequence goes on along the minus strand of SJYV01022910.1, from coordinate 835,882 downwards.
ACTCCAGTATTCTTGCCTGGGAAATCCCATGTATAGAGGAGCCTGGAGGGCTATAGTCCATGGGAATCACAAAGAGTTGGACACGACTCAGCAACTAACATACACACACACACATATGTACATGTTGTATCAGACTTGGCAAGAATATGTATGTGTACATATGTGAAGTACTTAGCAGCAGATGGCTAGGTGCTAAGGGAGAGGGCTGCCCGGGTGTCCTGATGCTCAAGAGAGGGAATAATCACCCAAGCACAGGCAGGCAGGAGGGTCTCAGGGAAGCAGGCCTTTGGTGGGGCCTTTGAGGATGAGAAGACTTGGATAAACTGAGAGATGGCTGGGGAGAGGCTCCAGGCACAGGCTAGAGACTTAGCAAGGATTCTAAAGAGGAAGCAGATGTCATGGGGTTGCGAGATGATAAGTAAACCTGTCTGACCAAACCTGTCAGACCAACCAGGAAAAAAGGAAGAGTTAGTGCTAAGTGGATTTTAGATGGGCTGAGTGGTCATGCGAGAGGAACTGGCTGCAGGGTCTGAGTCCTGCAGTCCAACCAGCAGTGCAACAATGGAACTAACAAGCGAACCAATGCACACTACTGATATTCTCACTTTTATTTCCTTACAATAATCAAATATAGCTATTTTATTTCAAAGAAGAAAGGACTTCTCTGGTGGTCCAATGGCAAAGACTCTGTGCTCCCAATGCAGGAGGCCTGGGTTTGACCCCACCTGCTGTAACTAAGAGCCCACATGTTGCAACTAAAGAGTAAAGACCGAAGATCCTCCAACTATTTACCTGGTGCAGCCAGGTAAACACATAAATATCGAAATAAAAGGAGAGGCATCAACTCATCATCTTCTACCCTTTGTCATCATTTGCCATTTTATGTCAGAGGGCCCAAACCAGGACTTAATCAGGTAGATTATTTGAGGAAGAAGGTCCTAGTAAAAATGAATTATTCTGGAAAAAGAAAAGTTGGACTCAAAAGAGGAGGAAAGAAGGGAAGGGGTGTCAGACTCCCAGAGGTACAGGGAGTTGGGTGCAGAGAACTGCCTCTCTCTTCCCTCCCCTCGAACCCACACACTCTCCTCGTGGCGCCCTTAACATCTCTGCTTCATTTCCAAGACGGCGCCATCAGTCCCCTCAAAGTACATGGCTCTGAAGGGGCCACATATGAGGAACAAATAATAGAGAAGACGGTCGTTCTCACTGGCCATCAGGAAATGGGCATTGAGATGCGTGGGGTGCTTTGTTCTCACAGGGTCAGAACATTGTCTAAGTGCGTTACCTATTTTCCAATCAAGCTGAGCACTTTCTGGTTCTCTGTGTGCATGTTTAGTTGTGCCTGACTCCTTGAGACCCCACCGATTAGGGCTGTATCACTTCAGGCAAGTTACTTAATCTCTTTGTGCTTCAGTTTCCTCAACTGTAAAATGGGGTATGTATGGGTGCTCAGTCACATCCCACTCTTTGGACCCTATAGACTAGCCCACCAGGCTCTTCTGTCCATGGGATTTCCCAGGCAAGAATACCGGAGTTGCCATTTCCTACTACCGGGGATCTTCCTGACTCAGGGATCAAATCCATGTCTCCTACACTCAGGCAGATTCTTTACCACTGAGCCACCCATATCTGTGCACACCAGTGATCCAGATTTCATACTTTTAGACAAGAACGGGCACATTCAGGTGGTATAGCCATAGACTGGATTTCATATCTTTAAATATAAAAATAATGGTAAAACAGCAATAAAATATCTGTACATAAAAGAAACACCATGTAAAGAACACTGAACACCAGCATGGCCACCAGTAGGACTGGACTTGGGAGAGCAAGGTTGACATTTGGGGTGGTATCATCACCAAAGAGAAGTTCTCTGAGGCAAGGTCTGTGCAGAGAGGAAGCCAGGCCCAGGTGTATTGGCAGAGGGATACTCAGAGGAGGACATACTACCCGAAAAGATGCAGCAGGCACAGCCCAAGAGGGAGGAGACGCAGGATGGGCAATTTCAGAAAGGAGAACGACTTCTCCCGGGGACTGGGGAGAAAGGTGACGAACCAGGGCCACTGGGTTTGACAGTCAAGGGGAAGCATTTGACATTTATTAACCATCGCCTCTCTAGTCAGGGGGCTTCTCTTGTGGCTCAGACAGTAAAGAATCCACCTGCTATGAGGGAGACATGGGTTTGATCCCTGGGTCAGGAAGATTCCCTGGAGAAAGGAATGGCAACCCACTCCAATACTCTTGCCTGGAGAATCCTATGGACAGAGGAGCCTGGTGGGCTACAGTCCATGGGGTCACAAAGAGTTGGACATGACTGAGCGACTTTCACTTTCCACTTTTCTCTAATCAGTATTACAGGCCAGATGTGGTTGGGGAACCTTTGCATACTCCAACTGAGTTACTCTCTGCAACCAGGCTTTCATGCGCCTACTTGAAAGATGAGGAAACTAGTAGCAAAGGAACAAAGTGTCTGGGAGTCATCTGGTGGACTGGGGAAAGCAGGTTTAGGGCAGATGTGATGTTCCATTCGAGAAAGATTAGGAGGAACAGGCGCCCCAGCAACTGCCTTGGGAGCAGGAAGCCTTCCACACCCACGTGAGGAACCCACGACTCCAGAGAAAGACGCCGCCTCTGTTGTCATTGCCTCCCGAAGCCTCTAAACACCCCATCACGAAGCTGGGCAACCTGAACCACCCGCCACACCCTTCCATCACTGCCCCGTGAGTAATTCCTCTCCCTAATGATTTGGGGCCAGCAGACAGAATGGTCCAGCTAGCAGTGGTGCTTATGTGCAGCCAGCTGCCCCATAGCTTCCTCAGATCCTCAAAAGACATTATGCAGGGCTTACCTGGTGCTTCAGTGGTAAAGAATCCACCTGTCAGTGCAGGAGATGTGGATTCGATACCTGATCCGGGAAGATTCCACATGCCACAAAACAACTAAGCCCATGTGCCACAACTACTGAGCCTGTGCACTAGAGCCCACGTGCTGCAACTACTGAAGCCCAAAGGCTCTAGAACCCATGCTCCCCAGCAAGAGAAGCCACTGTGATGAGAAGCCGGCACACTGCAACTGGAGAGTAGCCCCTACTTGCCACAAACAGAAAAGCCCGCACAGCAACGAAGACCCAGCACAGCCAAAAAACAACCAACGCTGTGCATCCCCCCTGACTGTGAAAAAGAACAAGATCCAGCTCTGCCCTCAGTGGGCTGCAGCTCTGACAGGGCCCCGGAAATCCTCTGAGAAGTTTCGCTTCATCAGCATCCCATCAGGCCACTTACAGTCTCTTTATCTGAGCGAGCTTCAGTCCCCCAACTATCACACCGCAGACAAAGGAACCAAAGGAAGAAGTCACCTCGCCAGTGTTCCTGGTATCCTGCAATTTTGTGGACTACGTACGATGTCACAGAGAGGAGCAGCCACACCGGAGGACATCAGGGGGGCTAGCAGCCCCAGGGCCTCCTCGCTGGTGCTCACCTCTGGTGCTCCCAGTGACTCAAGACCAGGCACCTGGCCAGGATGTGGTGACAGAATGACCCAGAACAACCTCACAGTTACCACCAGGACCTTCAAGTGCTGCCACCACCCAAGGACTTTGGTTCCGGGGTAAGAGCCAGCCCCACCCTCCTCTCTACCCCAGTTTTTCTGCAGTGAGTCACCAATGCATCAGAGATTGGCACGCAGGCTGCATACCTGGTCTGCCAAGTCTAGCATCCTGGCACAGTCTCTCCCTGGAGTTTCTGCCCTGTGCTCCAGGAGTTCTTGGGCAGGAGGGTCCTGGGGTGCAGGGAAACTGGGAGGACTCTGGCCCCCATGAGCACCACTTTCACCTGGATAACATGAGGCTTCAGGATGACATTTTGATTTTTTTTTTTTTAAGAGGGTCTAATTGTTTTTAAAAGCTTGAAAAGCACTGTTCAAGGTCAACAGACAAACTGGGACACAACGTGAAGACCAACACGCCTGTGACATAGAACAGACTGCCACTTTCTTGGGCAATACTTGACTCTTCCTGAGCAGTGGCATGCCCTCTGCTGCCTCACAGCACCCACCGCCCCAGTGTTAGCACGCAGAAGCCCCTCACAAGCATCTCCCCAGGCGTGCAGCTCAGAGCTAACACCAACAGACCCAGCTCCCCACTGTCTCTTGCCCCAGCCTGGGCCTCTTCTCCAGCAAGTGGTCATTCTGACTCCCCATGCGCTAAGCTGCCCGTGAGCCTCCGGACACAGCTTAGGGCCACTCCTCTGACCAATCTATCAGCTCTGAAAGGAAGGACAGAGAGGGGATCAGTGAGGGCAGAGGGGACTCACACCTCCAGCAACACAGGCCCCTGGTCATCGGGTGGGGTTCAGCAGCCAAAGCCTGACTACTTCCACTCTCTCTGTCTATGAGCTTTTACCTCCAAACTTTTTCTTTGGAAAATGTTCAAAGATACAGAGAAGCCAAAAGAACAGTTAAGATATATCACCAAGGTACCATTATCATGAGTAAGAAAAGTACCATTTTTTAATAATATAATATATGGGTTTATGTTCAAAATTGTACAACTTGATATTATATCAAAAGATACATATATGTATAAATATCTTACATATATATATATTGGACCCAGGATTTAATCAACATTTAATTCATTATAATAATGTTAAGTCTCTCTCATCTCTTTTATCTCCAGTAGATTTTTTTTTTAATAACATTAAATTTATTAAGGGAGTCTGGTTAATTTTTTTATAGACAATCCCACTTCCACATTTTAGATTTTTCTGTCTCCTTATTACTAGATTCAGTTACACAGGTTTGGCATGAATATTACAGGTAACATTATTTACTTCTTAACTGCATCATACCAGAGGTCACAGAATACCAGGCTGCCCAGTCCTGGTATTGGATCGCCTGGTAGGACCACTGGCTGCCATACTGTGGCACTGTGCCTCTAAAGCCTGTAAGTGATCAGTGAGGTCATACTCTGAGCCCACGTCAATATACTGCTCCAGGTAATCTTCCACCAACTAGTTTTTACATTCATTGATGACCTGGCATGGGAGTTACAAAACAAGAAATTATCTAAATTTATCAGCTGATGTTATATTTTTTTAAAAAAAGAGGTTTCCCTTTTATAATCTATTACTATAAACCCATGAGGGTTTTTTTTTTATTATTCAATGTGTCATAATTCATCATTGTCATTAATTCTTTTGATTTTGAAATGTTTCCATTTTTAGCAGTGAGAGCCCTTTCAAACAGGCTGCTGGGTCCTTTGATACAGCCCGGATTCTCCATGTTCCCAGAGCCCTGCTTACACTTCAGGATCCTAACACTCCAACTATCATGGCAGCTTGGTTTATTTATATGTCTGTCTCACCTGAAAATCTGTCAGCTCCTCAAGGCAAGGCCAAGGTCAGACTTATCTCTACAGCCCAGCACTTAGCACAGCAGCTGGCACAAAAAGCCCTGCTCGGCTCCTCCTCCCCGCAGCCGGGTGCCCTTGCCAGAGCTGCTTTGGGGCCACTCCTCTCCAGGCAGCACCCCCAACCCAAGAGCTGGGCCTCTGGCTCCGGCCACAGAGAAAGGCTCAGGCCCTGCCGCAGCTCACAATGGGCCCTTTGACTCAACTGGTCAGGGCTCTTTCAGGAAAAACCCGTCCCCTGCCACCACACCTGTCACCAAAGCCAGCGCCCCTGGAGTTGCAAGGCGACATACAGCCGGCATTCACCTAGAAGCGATAGCGGGGTCCCGAGGCCACCCAGCCGGCCAGGCAGAGCAGCCTGACTTCTGGGAAGACGGTGGGTGGGGGGCCTTTCATCACACAGCTGCTGACACGCAGGCTCTGTGAACAGCCCGGATGGAGGACGGCAGGGGAAGGGTTCAAATAAAAGGGTACAAAGAGCGGAGGGACTTCCCTGGCAGCCCAGTGGGTAAGACTCTGTGCTTCACTGCAGGGGGCAAGGGTTCAAACTCTGGTCAAGCAGCTGAGATCCCACATGCCGCACAGCATGAAACAGCAACAAACAGGTGGAAACTGGTCAAGATTCACCTCAGAGATGGCTTACCTGCTCTCTTCTTTCAACCTTCTTCTCACTCGGCTCAGGCACTGGGTCCTCGGGAGGCACAGTCAGCCGTAGTCTGCAGACATTTGCCTGGGAGAGAAGAGAGCAGAGGCCAGTTATAAACCTGCATTTGGGGCAGAAGGAGCCAGATCACCTGGGGTTTCCCAGGGCCTCCGTCGCCTCCTTAGCAATGGGAATGATGGCACGAATCACACCGCGGACGCTAGGGAAAGACCAGCTTCCGCCGGGCCCATCGAGGCACTCGCCACCTCCCTGTTTATGTCTTATGCTTTCCCTCTTTAGCAAACTTACTGAATAGTTTCATAGAATTCAAACATTACAGTACAGGATGATCTGATTTCAAAATACAGCTACAGGGGTAGAGGCCAAGCTATACACAGTGGTGGAGGGGTGGGAAGGTGCTTTCTACTTGACTCTGTATTGGATTTTCCTATAACAGACATGTACATGTTTAATCACACAAAAAAATTTTTAAGTCTATATATCCATGTCCACAGCAGCATTATTCACAATAGGCGAAAGGTGGAAACATCCCAAATGTCCATCAGTGGATGAGTAGGTAAATAAAATGTGTATCTACATAGAACAGAATATTTACACAGCTGTATAAAGGAACAAAACTTCTGACACGCTATGACATGGAGCAACCTTGAGGACACGATGCTAAGTGAAATAAGGCAGTCATGAAAAGACAAACCTGTATGGTTCCACTTACACAGGGTCCCCATGGTGGTCAAATTCACAGACAGAGAGAAGAATGCTGGTTGCCAAGGACTGAGTTATTCTTTAATAATATGGAGCTTCAGTTTGAAAAGATGAAAGACGGATGGTGGTGATGGTCACACAACGATGACAATGTACTTAATGCCACATGATGTTTATTTCACCCTATTATCACAGCCTGATCCTACTGTGATATATTCTGGAGAGAAGTGGAAAATGTGTTGCTTTTTATTCTGCCATTGAAAAACAACACCAAAGGAAAAAAACAGACAGTCAAAGCAGCACCCAGAGGGCCCACCCCACAGCCCCACACACTCATGAGAGCACAGCCTGCCCCTGTTATGGAATTCTGCCCCCTACAATGTATACATAGGAGTCCTAACTCCCAGTACCTCAGAACGTGACTTTACTTGAAAATAGGGTCTTTATAGCTGTGCTTGTCGTTCAGCCACTAAGTCATGTCTGACTCTTTGCAACCCCATGGACTGCAGCATACCAGGCCCCACTATCCTCCATCATCTCTTGGAATTTGCTCTAATTCATGTCCATTGAGTCGGTGATGCCATCAAACTATCTCATCCTCTGCCACCTTTCTCTCCCTTTGCCTTGAATCTTTCCCAGCAACAGGGTCTTTTCAAATGAGTCAGTTCTTCACATCAGGTGGCCAAAGTATTGGAGCTTCAGCTTCAGCATCAGTCCTTCCAATGAACACGTAGGATTGATTTCCTTCAGGATTGACTGGTCGGATCTTCTTGCAGTCCAAGGGACTCTCAAGAGTCTTCTCCAACACCACAGTTCAAAAGCATCAATTCTTCTGTGCTCAGCCTTCTTTATGACCCAGCTCTCACATCTGTACACAGTAATGAAAAACTGGAGCTTTGACTAACTATATGGACCTTTGGACCTTTGTTGGCAAAATAATGTCTCTACTTTTTAATACACTGTGTAGGTTTTTCATAGCTTGTCTTTCCAGGAGGAATCATCTTAATTTTCTGGCTGCAATCACCGTCCACAGTGATTTTGAAGTCCAAGAAAAGAAAATCCGTCACTGTTTCCATGTTTTCCCCTTCTAGTTGCCGTAAAGTGATGGGACCAGATGCCATGATCTTAGTGTTTTGAATGCTGAGTTTTAAGCCAGCTCTTTCACTCTCCTCTTTCACATTCATCAAAAGACTCTCTAGTCCCTCTTCACTTTTTGCCATTAGGGTGGTATCATCTGTATATCTAACTAAGGTTGTTGATATTTCACCCTGCAATTTTGACTCCAGCTTGTGATTCATCCAGCCTGGCTTTTCACATGCTGTACTTTGATACAAGTACTTTCACATGATGTAAGTCAAATAAGCACAGTGACAATATACAGCCTTGACTTACTCCTTTCCCAATTTGAAATCAGTCCGTTGTTCCATGTACAGTTCCAACTGTTGCTTCTTGATGTGCATACAAGTTTCTCAAGAGAAAGGTATGGTGGTCTGGTACTCATCTCTAAGAATTTTCCAGTTTGTAAAATGAGGTCATTAGGGTAGGTCCTAATCCCAACTGAGTGGTGTCCTTATATAAAGGGAAAATTGGGAGACACACATGCATACAGGAAGCGTACCATCTAAGCAAACAAAGGAGATGGGCCTGAAACAGATTCTGCCCTCACTGCTCTCAGAAGGAACCAATCCTGTCGACACCTTGACTTTGGACTTCCAATCTCCAGAATCAGGAGACAACATGTTGCTGTTGTTTAAGTCACTTGACTTGTGGTACTTTTTTTTTTAACACCAACCCCAGTAAACTAATACATGCCCCCCAACCTGTTCTGCAGTCACAGTTATGCACTGGTCCACAGGGCAGCCTCTGAGAAAAGCACCCTGCATCCAAGAAGCCCATGGTTGGATACGATTGTAAAAGACCTTTGACATCCAACCTGCCAGCCTATGAAGGGACCTCCTCACCCAACAATATACCTGGCAGGGGACACCCAGCCTCAGGGTAAAGGTGAGAGCCCATTTGGAACACACATTAGCACTTCCAGTCTCAGCACTGCCTTCCTCTGAGGTACCCCGTTTTGCTACCTGACATCTCTAACTTCCTGATAATGGACTTAAACAGTGCTTCCTCAAACCCCCTACCTAGCAGACCCAGGGTACCCTCAGGGACTGTAGCAGAATTCTCTTTGCTCTTCAGTACCCTGAATGTCCTTTCTTCTGCACTAAACAATCCAGTCCTTTTAGCCACAAGATTTGGTTTCGAGATCCTTCTCCATCTCACTCTTAGCTGGGCAAGCTCCAACTCCAGTGACCCCAGGGAGAGACGTGACCTGACCCGCAACAATGTCACCACAAAACCTTCAAAGCTCATTGCCAGTCATGCTGGTCATAGAGAAACCAAGCCATTCTGGCACACAGCTCTCTCAGCTGACAAGCAGCACTGACGGGAATCCGAGGGTCTCCAGAAAGAGGTAACCCTTTGACTTCAGGCCACATGGGCTGGTTGAAACCACTGGGCATTTGCATGAACATCAAAATGTAACTCACACCAGGCAGGTAATCCAAGTCTGTGATGCTCAATAATCATCTCTAGTGGCCAGATCCGATCCACAGCATAGTTTTGCAGAGAAAAGGAAGTACTTTTCTCTTGTACCATACCCTATACCACACACACACATGTGCACACAGAGATACAAACCTGAACAAGTGTACACATATATTCACAGTTTCCAACACCTACTAGGCTGTGCTGACTATGAGCAAGCTATTTGATCTCTGAATCTCAAGGGTAAAACACAGGTAAAGGAAGATTCTGGCACATAGTAAGCTTCTATCACTGTTAGATATTTTTATCTAAATAATGTCATCAGCCTACAAGCTCCAAAATGATATAGGCTGACTTGGCTTTCTGGCTCTCCTTTCCATGATAAAAATAATTTGGCCAATGTATCTAGAGGGTATTAGTATAGCAACTGATAGCTTTATAGGCTGATTGCCCTAGAGGAGTAATCCCTAATGACAATCATTTTTTGAATAAACTGAAAACCAGAAGAAAAGACAAGGTCCAGAAGGGATTCCATGACTCCAATCACTCAAAACTGAGAAGCCCCCTCCCCCTGATGGAGACAGTTCTTTATCTGTCCACCCAAAATGCTGATTTTCCTCAAAACACTTTCTGCATCTCTCCTCAGGCCATATTTATACTACGGAACACAAATTCACAGGCTAAAGAGAATGCATTTCTTAAAACTATCAGTTTTACCTGGTGATAATGAATTCAAATAAAACAGGAATGCAAAATAAACATCTGACTTCAAAGCTACCCGGCAGGTGCGCCAGGCGCTTGCGGCTCCACCCACACCCCTGTGCAGCGTGTTTACTCTTGTCATTAGGAGTGCCTTTGTGGAAACATGAGGGCATGGACTACACGTGGTGCTTACATTCTGTAATCAGTGCTGATCCACAATGGACTGACGGCACAGATGCTATTTAAATCCACCTTGGAACAGGATCAGACCCTTCTTAGTAAGATGCTCAAATGTACTGTCATGTGAAAAAAGACAAGTGCTGGGAAAAAATAACCTGTTCTGTTTTTAAAATACACTCTGACAATTTGTATATATTTGTGGGGGGAAAATGTCTTTAAGGAAACATGACTACCAGCTGCTGGTGGTGGTGGTCTTTTGGAAAGTGGGATTTCTGCAATGTCTGCACCTGTTCCAAGTATGTGTACGTTTTTAAAATAAAAAACATAGTAGGGACTTCCCTGGTGGTCCAGTAGCTAAGACCTCACACTCCCAATGCAAGGGGTCCAGGTTCAATCCCTGGTCACAGAACTAGGTTCCACAGGCTACAACTAAGAGAGCTTGCAGGCCACAATGAGGATCTAAGATCCCACATGCTGCAACAAAAACCCAGTGAGTACAGTCAAATAAATAAATACAGATAAATATTTTTAAAATATCTTGGTAGTCAGAGAGGGCCACCCACTCCAGTATTCTTTCCTGGGATATTCCATGGACAGAGGAGCCTGGCAGGCTTCAGCTCATGGGGTCACAAAGAGTCAGACATGAGCAACTAATAGTCAGTTACAGCAATAATAAAGATTGAGAGGGACTATATCAGAGACAGAGAAAGGTCTGCCAACGCTGGAGACATGGGTTCCATCCCTGGGTTGGGAAGATCCCCTGGAGGAGGAAATGGTAACCCATTCCAGTACTCTTGTCTGGAAAATCCCATGGATAGAGTAGCCTTTCAGGCTATAGTCCATAGCGTCGCAAAGTGTTGGTAATGATTGAAGCAACTTTGCACAGCACAGCACATATCAGATGGGGCAGAGGCGGGGGATGTCCTCAATCCTTCCTAGACCCACAGGACTGTTTCAGGAGCAGCAAAGAGAACATCCCACAGGTCTAAAACGTGCTCTGAATTTTTTAACATAAGTACTAAGTAACCCCAGAATGTACCTGACAGGCTGACCCTGTAGAGTTTACCTCCATTAGTCATTCACTTTTAGGAATCTCCCCATGGGAAAATCTCCCACTGGGTAAGATCAAGGCAGATCAAGGCTTATCTCTCTGAGCATTTGATGATACTCATTTCCTGACACTCGGGTACATAATACCCTGAGTAGCCCAGGTTGAACAGTATCTGAGAGGCAGGTAAGGTAGTTGGTCCCAGGGGTTCCCATAGCAGCTGGCTCCACCTTGTGTTCTGAACATCGTGGGGAGCTGACTCTTATTTACCCTAAACACTAGTCCTGGACCTGCCATCCTTAAAATCAAAGGTCCCTTCCAGTGGATCAAAAGCAAGAAGATGGACTCAGTGTACTTCACGTACTGAGCACTCACTACTTGTAAAACACTTAAGGGCTATGAGGGTACCAATATGGAAAAAAAAGAGCCCTGCCCAAAAAGGCTCATAATCCAGAAACATATCCACATAAGGCAATATCACAACCAATACAACACCGGGCAGACAGGGTAGTGTGGTTAAGGCATATGGAACTGCATGTCTGGGTTCCAATTCTGATTCTGACACCTACTAGCTGTGAAGCCTTTGGAAAGCTGCTGCTGAAAGCTACTCCATCTTTATTATTTTGGTTACTTCCGTTGTAAAACTCAGTTAACAACAGCAGAAATGACTCTCTTGGGATTTTTGCAAGGATTCTTTTTTTTTTTTTTTTTGCCACACTGAGTAGCATGAAGGATCTTAGTTCCCCAACCAAAGATCTAACTCATGCCCTCTGCAGTAGAAGCATGGAGTCTTAACCACTGGACCAGTCCCTGTGGCTAGGCTTTAATAAACTGATACAGGAAAAGGGCTTAGAATAGTTTCTGGCACATATGAAGCATTCAGTAAATCATCTTTTTCACCCTGGGAATTTGAGGAGAAGAACAGTCATCTAACTGGAGGTGGAGTATATCAGAAGGGTTGTCGAGATGACATGTGAACTGCGTATAGAAGGACAGAAAGGACTTCCCAGGTCAACGATGTTGGGAGAATCCATCATCAGAATGAAGTGAAGTCGCTCAATCGTGTCTATTTGCGACCCCATGGACTGTAGCCCATCAGGCTCCTCCGTCCAAGGGATTCTCCAGGCAACAATACTGGAGTGGGTTGCCATTTCCTTCTCCAGGGAATCTTCCCGCCCCAGGGATCAAACCCAGGTCTCCTGCATTGCAGGCAGACGCTTTACCCTCTGAGCCACGAGGCATTCATTCCAGACGGGCCAAAGACACAAACAGGGCATGTTCTGAGAATGGTAAATGGGCCTGCAGCCTGAGCAATATCGGGAGAAGAAAATGGCCACACAAGTAGGGGCCAAACTCTTAACATCCTACAAATGCCTGATAGTGAAGCAAGGCCTCTAATGGAAGACGTTGGGGAGCCATTTAAATTTCTAGAGGAAAGGACTACTGCTCAAAGCCTGAGCAATATCGGGAGAGGAAAATAGCCACACAAGTAGGGGCCAAACTCTTAACATCCTACAAATGCCTCATAGTGAAGCAACGACTCTAATGGAAGACGTTGGGGAGCCATTTAAATTTCTAGAGGAAAGGACTATTGCTCAAATCTGAGTTCAGTGATTCAACAGCAATTATTGAGTACCTCCTATTATGTTCCACACCCTACAGCATGGATTGGAAGGGGAAAACTAGGGTTCCCAAGCAGGATTTGTACCTAACTGCTTGTGTAGCCCTCACAGCACCCAGCATGGGATCAACATGTAATAGGCCTTGCTCAGTAAATGTCAGTATGGGCTTCTTTCTAGGTTGAACTAAAACACAGTAAGGAGAATGTGCCTGACACTCCCCAGAGAGCCTTCCACTTTCTTCAAGCCAATCCCCGCAGGAGGACAGCAGGGGGAGGGCAGCGTGCATTCCAGCCTCCTCCCCAAGAAGACCCACAACCGAGCCCTTGTCTGCAATCAGGGTGCCTGGGAGCTAAGCAGGCCTCTGGGGACTTGTTTCTGACCCACTCTGTGGAGGCAGAGGGCTGGTCCCTGTCTAGCGGGGACTCTGCCATCCACGTACCCTCATGCTCTCAGCTTCAGTATCCAGGCTCACCTGCGGGACAGCTGCCCATCTCAAATAAAAAGGGGTGGAGAAGATACCCAGGGAGGTGCTGGGTTTGCTCATCAGTTTACAAACATGGATTTCCCTACGGAAATGAGCCAAGTGCACTTACATTTCCCTCGGGCGCGGTCCACTCTGTGACCATGGGTCCCTGCTCAGCTCCACCTAACAGCAGATGGTGTGGACACTATGGCTGTGGCTGGGAGGTCAGTCTCTGCTCAGCACAAGCATTAAAGTCTCTGGGACAGGCAGGTGGAACAGGGCCCGCCCTGTCTGGAGGGGGACTCGTAAGCGTTGCTTTGACCCTGAGCTTGCATGCCTGACCATCTACATCAGGGTGAGGTACACTTTTTCTGTAAAGGGCCAGATAGCAAATATTGAGGGTCTGCAGGCCCTGCTGGCTCAGAGTACACAAAACAGGCCAAGGGCTGGGTCTGACTATGGGGTCATCACTGGCCCACCCTGATCTCCATACTCAGATACTTCTTCCAGGTGGTGTAAAGTGTCCTGGCGCCCACTTTCCTGTCAGGGCTGATTCCAGGCAAAATTCCTAAGTAGGAGGACAGTGACTTTTCCCTCTTGTTCTAGCTGGCTCTTCTGTACCAGGCTCACCATGTGCCCCAAATGCCAAGATCCAGAGAGAAATTGCAGGTAAATGAATGCTCACAAAGACACCAGAGTCCTGGCATGTTAGGACTCTCCTGTCCTGCCCCCACCTCCATCGTGCCTTTCCGAAAAGCCAAAGAGACCTTCCAGAACATGGACCCCAGATTGCCTGCATGTCCAAGAAAGTTGTCTGAGAGAGCAATCCCAGAAGGAGTTCTGATGCTTGGCCACATAGTAGAATCACCCGAGGAAGCTTCCTAAGCAATGCTGATGCCGTTCTCTCCTTTCCAAGGTTCTCATCTAGACAGCCTGGGGTGGGGCCTAGGTGAGGATTTTAAGCTTCTCGGTATTCCATGTGTAACCAGGGTTGAACCACTGACCTAACCAAAGGAATGAAACTCTGACAGTACAACAGGATCAGGCACCTGGACTATTTGGAGGCCTTCCCAGAGCTGTCAAGCTACTCACCCAGGCTGACACTCCCATCCACAGGGCACCTGCTTCCTGCCCAGGTGGACCAGAGGTCATGGGCTGGCTTCATCCCAAGCTTCTCTTCCTGTTTTCCCATTTGCCAACTCAGTGTCAAGTATGGCTGTTTGAGGACCCTGGGGACACTCTTCTTTCTAAGCACCTATTACACCAGGCCTGGGAAGGGAGGGTCCTTAAACCTTCTCTTCTAGTAGTTAATCATCACCCTGCTTACTTAACTTATATGCAGAGTACATCATGAGAAATGCTGGACTGGAAGAAACACAAGCTGGAATCAAGATTGCCGGGAGAAATATCA
>SJYV01022910.1:804346-821123 GCA_006410875.1 Neotragus pygmaeus | reverse complement strand
GCCAAGGGGCGGAGCCGGGGCGGGGCCCGCGCACTCGCCCAACCTGTCAGGCTGCATTTTCTCAGGAGAGCGCAGACCCAGCAGAAGTTGGTCACCAACCTTCCCCCCGGGTTCTGCGTCCTCCCAGGGTCAGTCCCAGGACAGAACTGAATGCCTACCATGAGTGCCTCCCAGCACGCAACACAATCTACCAATCCACCAATCCCCTATCCTGTGGAGTTTGCAATCTGGTGGGGATACTGAGAAATGACAAGTGTCGGTGCTTTGGTAGAAAAGATGATACACATAGGAGCTCGCAATGTGGGCTTAGGAATCAGCCTGTGCAGGAAAAGTCTTCCCAGAGGATGTGATGGCTAACCTAAGACCTGAAATACACGCAGAAGCAAGCCAGGCATAGAGCGTTCATTACACCTGCTCACGTTTGTTTAATAGTTACTGCGACCCTGACTGGGAAGTACTTTGCGTGTATTATTAACTCATTTAATCCTCACAACCACCGTTTGAATAGGCACTATTCCCATTTTGCAGATGAGGGCACTGACTCACCGAGAGATTAAGTAACAGAGCAGATGTCCCATTGCCTTCTGCTGCTGCTGCTGCTGCTAAGTCGCTTCAGTCGTGTCCGACTCTGTGCGACCCCACAGATGGCAGCCTACCAGGCTCCCCCATCCCTGGGATTCTCCAGGCAAGAACACTGGAGTGGGTTGCCATTTCCTTCTCCAATGCATGAAAGTGAAAAAGTCAAAGTGAAGTCGCTAATGTCGTGTCCGACTCTTAGCGACCCCATGGACTGCAGCCTACCAGGCTCCTCCGTCCATGGGATTTTCCAGGCAAGAGTACTGGAGTGGGGTGCCATTGCCTTCTCCCACTGCCTGGAAAGTGGCAAAGCTGTAATGGACTCCACAGTCTAAACCTAGTGCCTTGCTTGTCCTCTCTGCTACCCCCTAGCATAGAGAGGAGGGAATTACAGGCCAAAACAAACTGCGTGGAAAGATGGCAAAAGGCAAGAGAAGGTTTGGTAGAATTTTTAGAAACTGAAAATACCACAGTGCAAGGGGCAAATGGTAGAAAAGCACAGAAGGGCACTGGGCTAAATCATGAAGAACCTGGTGTGCTTAGTTGAGGAGTTTGGCATTTATCCTGAGGACAAATGTATCTCAACAGGGGAAGACTTTCCCTCTCTGCTGCTGCTGCCACTGCTGCTTTAAAGCCCAAACCCTCCCTTCCTACCAAGCTCTCCAGGACCCTCCTTCCCTGAACACTTACACTTGTGAATCTCAATGCTTTTTGAGACCATGTCTTCTTTAGAGTCATCAATCTGTGTGTCTGTCCCCTTCCCAGTGGTGAGCTTCCAGAGGGTGAGGGTCCAGACTCACCCTAGTCTGAATTCCCAGTGTGGCACCAACACAGAAGACACTCAAGGAATATAAGAAATGTTGCTGAACAAAATCCCAAATGCTCCTGTAAGATCTGCTCCTTCTGCAGATGAGGAAACCAAGACCAGAGACTCTAACTGATGTTACACAGGCTTTCCCAATGTCACACAGCCTGTGCTTTACCATCTCTGTCATCATCATCATCATCACCCCAGCTCTGTCTGCATTCTCCCTGCTGCATGTGCCTTTTCTCATCAAAATCTCACCATAACCAAAAACATGGATACTATTATCAGCTCCATTTTACCAGTGAGGGAACTGAGACCTAGGGGTATTAGGTTAAATGGTGAATAGCTGGGATTAGACCTGTAGTCTTCTAACTCCAGCCCCCCCCTTTTTTTTTAACTATACCCTTTCTGCATCCTTCTATCCACCCACCCTTCTAAAAAAGAGTCTAAAAGATGGGTCCCCTTTCCAATAAAAAGTGGTCAACGTTGTGTTAGCTTCAGAGGTATAGCACTTTGATAAAAAATAAAATAAAAAATAAACCAAAAGAAGTGGTCAAAATATGGCTATTGAAAGTCAGTATGGGTTAGAGGTAGCTGCATGATTACCTCAGGAGAAAGAGACTAGTGAATGTTGTTGTTATGTTGCCTTGAGGAGAAAGGAAATGGGCTGCTGTTCAGACAGACCCAAGATAACCTGGCATCAGTGTTTATTTATATTATGGCAACCACCCAAGTGATCGCTCAAGATGGAGTCAACATTTGAGACGAAGGGTGGGCTATGGATTCATTTCCCCTCCATCTATCCAAGTCTTTTTCATATTGTTAATACTTTTTGTACTGCATTATAGTTCATTACAAAAGCAGCAGACTTCGGATTCACTCGTGACCTTTTGGTGGAAACTTGATCTTGCTTACATCCAAGCCTGTCTGGTGCCTAGAACAGTAATTGGCACGTAGTAAATGCACAATAAATAATGAATGGGTAAAGAAATGATATTACAGAGTAACGGGCATGTAGTAAGTGTGCAATAAACACTGAGTGAGTGAAGAAATATTACAGAGTAATTGGTATGTTGCAGGTGCACAGCAAATGTTGGATGAATGAAGAAATGATATTACAGGGGGTTCCCTGGTGGTATTTTCATAGCTGAGATCTGGGTTCAACCCCTGACCTGGGACATAATATCTCACAAGTCACACAGTGCAGTGCATAAAGAAATAGGGGAAAAAAAAAAAGGATATTACAGAACAATCCTTCAGCTCACTCACAGGCAAGCAAAAGTAAGACTAAGCTCCTTTCTAATCCAGCTTCTAATGGAGGTGAGAGTCTCCAAGCAGTTTGTCAGCTGAAGCAGCCAGAGCCCCAGGATTGTCCCCAGGACTGTCCTAGCCAGGAAAGTTTCCCACACCAGCTGTCACTAAGGGCTGCAGGGGCTGTGGGTGGGCAGATGCCAGGCTCTGGCTTATGCTACGGCCACTCCATGCCAGGCCAACACCTACGGAACTGCAAGAGAGGGGAATGGAAAGCCCAAAGTGGGAAAGGGGGAGGATAATAGGAAGACAGGTAGGGACTGAGCAACCAATGAAAAGGTGGAGCTGGCAGAGAAGAAAAAGTCCAAAATGAAATCACAGTCCAGGAACTAGGACTTCTGCCCAGCCAGAAGCCGTTGGGAGTGAGGGGTGAAGACAGGGACAGAGGCTCTGGTGCAGATGGTCACCCTGCTCCCTTTCAGCACTGGTCCGGCCTCCTCCGGGCCCTCCCTGAGCACTGGTGATGGAGGAGTGCCACTGGACTGGAAGCAACAGACACTATAACACAGCTCTTAGCTGCCACACCATCCCATCCACAGAAATAGCCACAGGACTAAAACCTGTCCTAAATTTCTCTGCTGATGCACAGGTTTGTGAAAATTTTAGATGTCTGCATAAACACACCTTTCATTTTCTTGAAATCAGTCACTCTCTCATTTCCTTCAGCCTCTGCTTTCTGAGTATGTCAAGGCTGCATATTGTCACCCTGCTTATTTAACTTATATGCAGAGTACATCATGAGAAATGCCAGGCTGGATGAATCACAAACTGGAATCAAGATTTCCAGGAGAAATATCAACAACCTCAGAAATGCAGATGATATCAATCTAATGGCAGAAAGTGAAGAGGAATTAAGAGCCTCTTGATGAGAGTGAAAGAGTTCAAAACACTAAGATCATGGTATCTGGTCCATGACTTCATGGTAAATAGATGGGGGAAAAATGGAAAGAGTGGCAGATTTTCTTTCCTTGGGCTCCAAAATCACTGCGGACGGTGACTGCAGCCATGAAATTAAAGGGAGGAAAGTGGTGACAGACCTAGACAAAGTGGTAAAAAGCAGAGACATCACTTTGTCAACAAAGGTCCATATAGTCAAAGCTATGGTTTTTCCAGGGCTTCCCTGGTGGCTCAGACAGTAAAGAATCCGCCTGCAATGCGGGAGACCTGAGTTCGATCCCCGAATTGGAAAGATTCCTTGGAGAAAGGCATGGCAAACCACTTCAGTAGTCTTACCTGGAAAATCCCCATGGACAGAGGAGCCTGGAGGGCTACTGTTCACGGGGTCACAAAGAGTCAGACACAACTGAGCGATTAAGCACATGGTTTTTCCAGTAGTCATGTATGGATGTGAGAGTTGAACCATAAAGAAGGCTGACTGCCAAAAAATTGATGCTTTTGAATTATGATGATTATAAGACTATTGACAGTTCCTTGGACTGCAAGGAGGTCAAACCAGTCAATCCTAAAGTAGATCAATACTGGATTTAATTCCAATGAACAAATATTCATTGGAAGGGCTGAAGCTCCAATACTTTGGCCATCTGATGCAAAGAGCTGACACACTGAAAAAAAAGCCCTGATGCTGGGAAGGATTGATAGCAGGAAGAGAATGAGATGGTTGGATGGCATCACTGACTCAGTGGACATCAATTTGACATCACTTATCTGGGAGATAGTGATGGACAGGGAAGCCTGGTGTGTCCATGGGGTCACAAAGAGTCGGACATGACTTAGCGACTGAACAACTGCTTTTTGAATTATCTGCGATGCTCTCTTCTGAGCTCTCTCCAAACTCTCTATCGGCATCTTTCGCTGAGGAGCTCTGATGGGACATACTTATCCAGCAAAGTCCTGAGTGGCAAAGACAACCTGTATTTCTTGGCAGAACCCATCGGGAACAGCATGCTCAACAGGACACACAGGAGGTGAGCCCAGCTGATGATTGGCTTCCTGGTATTTTTGCTCTCTTCGCCCTTCTGTCTTTGAGGGTTCCCTTTTTTACCCTCTTCTATTCAGGTATCACAACACCTCAAAGTCCTGGCATATTCCTATTCTGAATGCCAAACAGAGACCAACCTTTCACAACACAAAAAGGACACATTTCCAACCCAAGGATAAGGGTATTGAATTACAAAGCTCCTTTGGATAAAGTAGAACAAGAAATACCCCACATTCACTGAATGTCTGAGAAGCAGAGAACAGGGTCTAGAGATAAGGAAAGCCGACTGAGAGGAACCCAATACCTCAGTCACGTCACCCAGATACACAGAATTTATAAACCTGTCTAGACACAGGGGATGGAACCTGCTGCACACCCACTCTGGGGAATAAAACTCATAGAAAACAATCCTGTGCTTACCTGTTAATTCACGGACAAATGCCCAATTCATTGGCTAGAAGAAGCGAATCCATTGAACAAATATGTACCAAGCACCTACTATGTACCAGGCACAGGGGACAGAGAGAGAAGTAAGACTGCTTTCTGGGAACTCACAATCAATCTGTGAAGAGAGATGTGAATTAAGCCAACACTTAGGCAGCACTGACTGTGTTCAGAAGCTTAAAATGCATTGTCTCATTGAACCTTCCCAGCACCTCAGTGAGGAAGGTGTTACTATGTCCCCTATTTTGCAGATGAGGAAATCACATCACAGGGAGGGGCAGTGACTAGCACTGCTAACAGTGCTAGTAAATGGCAGAGCTGAGCTTCAGTCCCAGGCAAGACAGCTTCAGACTCTATGTCCTTGAGGTGTGATCCTGCTCAGTCATTAAGTCATGTCTGACTGTATTTGACCCATGGACTGTAGCCCACCAGGCTCCCCCATCCATGAGATTTCCCAGGCAAGAATACTGGAGTGGGTTGCCATTTCCTCCTCCAGGGGATCTTCCCAATCCAGGGACTGAACCCCCATCTCCTGCATCTCTTGCATTGGCATTGGATTCTTTACCACTAAGCCACTAGGGAAGCCCATGTCCTTCACAGCTCACCTCTTAAACTGGGAGAGGAGCCAGATTTGAGGCATGTCCAAAGCACTGTAGTGGGCAGAGGACAAAGGAATTCAAGGCACTGAGCTGGAAAGAGCAGGAAGGCTCCTCTGAGAAGGCAGCACGGGAGTTGGCCCCACAGAATGAGGAAGAAAATGTTAGGACATTCTGGACTGGGGGCCAGAGGACACAGTGAGATCAGAGGGTCTGGGAAATGTGTGCTTGCCTGTCTAGCTTGACCCTTAGAACAGGAAGGAATGGCCCAAGACAAAGTAGATTGGGATGAGACTGTAAAAGCCTTGAATACAATTGAGACTCGATCTGCAGGTGATGAGGGGGCAAGTGAGGTGTACAGGCAGAGCAGTGACCCAAGGGACAGCAGAGAGAATACTATGCCTGGAAGGCAGAGACCACAGGACAAGTGCTTTTGGGTCTATCGGAATAATATTATTTTTCAATTTTCTTTTTGTAAATTTTTGCCTGCAGCACATGGCTTTTGGGATCTTAGTTCCCTGATCAGGAATCAAACCCAAGCCCTTGGCAGTGAAACCCCAATTCCTACCACTGAACCACCAGGGAACTTCCTTGGAATAGTAAGTATTACACCTGATCTTAGCCAAAAGGCCAACAAGTGGTAGGAAATAGTATTGATAAGAGAAAAAGGGACTCTGAAATGGAGGACCCAGCAGTGATGGAAAGGAAAAGAAAGGATGGATTCAAAAAGCATAAAATCAAACAAAACTTACTGACCAATCAAAAGTTGGAAGACTTATGTGAATCCTACATTACCCTAGTGAGTAGTCAATCAATAGTGCCATAGATACCTAGGGGAGGGGAATCAGTAAATAAAATGGATGTATAAAGGCTAAGTGATTCCTTTCTTAGCCCTGGGACTTTGCCAAGTGCTAAACTCCAAGGGACACACCTGGACACCTAGAGGAAGACACCCTCCTGACTTGTCCAAGTAGCCCCGTGGGCTTGTAGTAAGAAACTCGCAGGTGCAGAGGCGGAAATCTTATGTATTTATTTTTTCAGGAAGACAGCCTGGTGACTGTCTTTAAGAGGAAACAGGCTCCACCCAATGTCAAAAAAAACAAAAAACAAAAAAAACACAGAAGGGAAGGAGTAAGTGCAGTGAGAGATGTTAAAGGAATTAGGGGCCTTTCCCAGCGTGTGGTTCAAAGAAAGTCTCCTTCTGCCGCTCTCACGCTTCCCTGAGCAATTTAGCGGTTCTGCTGCAAAAGACACTGACTTGGTGGTGACTGGTCAGTAGCTCCTATTTGGACCAGTTAATATATGAGTTATACCTGTATTTGACTCTATACTAAAATTAAAATAGCTAATCTCCAAAAAGGATTTTTTTTTTAATGGAAAAAGCCCTGAAACTTCGCTCGTGGCCACCTTGCAGTGCAGGGGACATAGGTTCAATCCCTGGCCATGGAACTAAGATCCCACATGCCGTGAAGCAACTACTGAGCCCAAGCGCCNTCTCCAAAAAGGATTTTTTTTTAAATGGAAAAAGCCCTGAAACTTCGCTCATGGCCACCTTGCAGTGCAGGGGACATAGGTTCAATCCCTGGCCATGGAACTAAGATCCCACATGCCGTGAAGCAACTACTGAGCCCAAGCGCCAAAGCTAGAGTCCCTGTGCTGCAATGACAGATTCTGAATGACGCAATGGTGGCTGAGACGGTAAAGCATCTGCCCACAATGCGGGAGACCCGGGTTTGATCCCTGGGTTGGGAAGATCCCCTGGAGAAGGAAATGGCAATCCACTCCAGGACTATTGCCTGGAAAATCCCATAGACAGAGGAGCCTGGTAGCCTACAGCCCATGGGGTCGCAAAGAGTCAGACATGACTGAGCGACTTCATTTTCACTTTCACTTTCACAGCCAAATAAATAAATGTTTTAAAAAATAAATAAACAAAATTTGAGAGTCTTGAAATGTTTGTATGTATACTCATGTGGAACAGCTGATACATCTGCTTACGCTATGACCACCATCTTAGGGCAGCTTCTCCCAGAAGCAGACTCTGAACCAAGGATCCCTGTGGAGGGGATTATTGAGGAGGTGTCTTCAGGAGCAACCAGGAAGGGAGTAGGGTCTCAGAAAGGGGAAGGAGCCAGCAGGGCACCCTCTTAGGTAAAGTCCAGATCTCGATCCCATGGA
Source organism: Neotragus pygmaeus (assembly GCA_006410875.1). Taxonomy (NCBI): domain Eukaryota; kingdom Metazoa; phylum Chordata; class Mammalia; order Artiodactyla; family Bovidae; genus Neotragus; species Neotragus pygmaeus. Next base: position 813,271 of record SJYV01022910.1, on the reverse strand, counting down.
CAGTTCTGGAATGTAAACTGAACCTCAGTTAGTCCTGCCGCCAGACCAAAGAGCTGGACTTGGTTACTCCTATGCTAGCCAGTAATTTTCTGGTACACAGAGTGGAGGACAGAGGGAGAATATAACTCACAGACACTTGTGGCACTCCATAGGGGCAAGAAACATCTGTGTCCCTAATAGGCACAGAATATTGGCACCAAAGCTACACAAAAGCTGAGAAACTGATACACGGAGCTGGTAAAGGATGACTGAGATGATTGGGTGGGCAGCAGCTGTGTCCACTCTAGCAATATAAAATATGGAGATATATATATATATACATACACACAGACACCGAGGGATATACAATACATCACTACTCAGAGTAAAGATCTCTGGAACAACAATAATCTTAAACCAGAGTCTGGTAGAAAGCAGGGTGAATAATATAGACAGTCTGAAAGAATCAGGTGAAGAAACATTCAATCTGCTGATGGAAGAGGCAGGATCTCAAAATTCAAGAGGCTGGAACAAGGGGCAGAATCTGACAAGACGCAGCAAGAATACGTCTACGGTCCTCACCTTGTGTCCAAAATCAACAGCTGCACCAACACAGGGCACAGGAGACCAGGCTCAGCAGCAGCATGTACTAAGGTCATCTGCAGAACTCAGCAGCTCCACAGAGGCCCACCCCTTGGAGACCCAGTACTTGTCATCTAATTTCAAGATCCCTTTAGAGGAAGGCAGGGTCTGGAATCAGAAAAGCAAAAGTTCTTACTGTGTTCGCTCCTGGGAAGTGGCCTTTGGTTCTGGTGCCTCCATTTAAAGGAACAAGGAGTACCCAAATTATTTCAGAAGAACATGACACAGATGATGTAAGAACTTGACATATATAACGAGAGATGTAGGTGGTAGACTTGGGAAAATCGACCCTCTAGGAGAGGAGAGGATAACTTCAATTCCTGAAACACTGTCAAGTGGCAGAGTGGTTAAACTTTTTCTGTGTAACCCAAAATGTAGAATGGGGCACAGTAGGTAAAAGCTACAGGAGATGCAGGTCAATGCAATCTAAAGAATAAGCCAGAGCTACCCAAGAAGAGGGGATAAAGCAAAGAAATGGCTCAGGGTGGAAATGACAGGCAGGACCAATTTGTGAGGCAGGCAGGGCATTCCCCATCACTACAGTGTCGTCTCCAAACCTGGCTGCCGACTAGAGCCACCTGGGGTCTTGATAACAATATATTTCTGGGTCCTGACCCAAGACAGTCTTGATTTCATGGATCTGAGATGACACCCAGAAATTCATCTCCTAATAAGCTTTCCAAACTTTTTCTTTTGCCATCACCCAGCATTTCTACAAGGACCAGGGGAAAGACATCTCATCAAGGATGACTAGAAAGAATTTAGGCAGCAGGTGGGGAAGGGGGCATAGAGTAGATGCATTATTCCCTTCAAATTCCAGAAATATGTGTCCCTGGGGTTGTGGAATTCTGAACTTCACATCAGGGCGGTCAGAGGAACATTGTTTAATAGACAGAACTCTGGAGCCAAACTAACCTGAGTGTCTGTTAAGGCTCTGCCACATATCAGCTGACGAGTCCCAGGCATGTCATCTCCACTCTCCAAGTCTTAATCTTCTCTCCTATAAAATGGGAGATAACAAACAGTACTACCTCTTAGAGTCATTGGGAGGCTTGAATGAGAGTGTAAAATATAAATGATATGACTATAGTGTATCATGAAGTCCCTTAAACTAAAGAAAACCACGAATTGACTGGTCTTTTTGAGGGCAATGCTGAGTGTAAAAGATGAAACACTCCTTTAGACTTGGAACAACTTCTTCAAACCTAGTATGCTGAGTGTTCCATACCGGTGCTAATATAAGACCTTTGGAAAAGCCATTCCTTCCCAAATATTTGATTTGCTATATTATTAGAGATTAATATAGGGAACTCCCTGGAGGTCCAATGGCTAGGACTCCCCACTCCTAATGCAGGGGGCCCAGGTTCAATCCCTGGTCAAGGAACTAGATCCCACACACTACAGCTAAGAGTTTGAATGCCCCAACTAAGACTTGGCACAGCCCAAATAAACACATAAAATAAATAAATATTTAAAATGAACAGTCAGGGTTAATGCTTCCTTCAAGATTGCAGGGAAAAACGTTCTCTGNCAGACAGGAAAGCCCAGCAGGAAAGCCCAGGATGGATGAGAGAAACTGAGCGCAGAAAGAGGTGAGGGTAAGTTCCCTCAAGGAGGTTAAGGTGTATTCTGTTTTTAAAAAAGTCTCTGCAGTTCAGTGAAATTGGGAAGATCTAGGTTCAACGAAAGTAGGCAGATTGAAGGTAGGACCTCTTGCCCTCAAGTAAACGGAATATCTTCCAAAAATAATAAACTGTGCAGCGCTTCTCCAGCTTACCTGACCACAGGACCCTCCCTGCGCACTGGAATCACTAATACAAGGAGCTCATAGGAAGCCAGCAAACCACAACCCCTAGCTGGGGAGACCCTGCTCGGACGCAACTTTTTAAGAAAGGTGCCTTATCTGGAAAGAGACATTCACACAGAGCCTGATTGTGCGGGTTAATAATTGCCACGCTCTGAAAGGCAGGTCAAAGAGCAAAGTCACCGGGAAAGGACAGGACAGCAACGCTGTGGTATCCTATATGGTGCTGGGTTGGAATCACCCATATATCAGAGGTTAATGGTCCTAACCAGTGCCCTAGCTGGAAGTCAGCTCATCCGATCACCCTTTCCCCAGAGAAGGGAGGGGCCCATCTAAGCCTGGGAGTGAGGTGAAGAAAAGCCAGGACTAGATCCCGAGCAGGTGCCTGACAGGCAGAGTGCCCCCTGACAGTGCTCTACGGCTTCCACATTCACCTTGAGCATGGCTGGAGAAAAGCGGCTGGATGTGATCTGATAGGGAGTAAGGAAGCACAGCAGGTTCTGGAACAACACTGAGCCTTGATGTGCCTGGCACCAGGAGCAGGCTCACTGTGGGGAGCCCCTGGGGGAAGCTAGGTGACCATCTTCAAGGGCAATTTGCCCTCCCATGGACAAGTCACTGTCAGTATAGCCCTTGAGCAAACCTCATGGGCTAGTGTTTAAGTTCTTATTCATTATTAGGTATAAACCCACCTGAGTAGAGGTCAGTCAGTTCAGTGGCTCAGTCATGTCTGAATCTTTGTGACTCCATGGACTGCAGCATGCCAGGCTTCCCTGTCCGTCACCAACTCCCGGAGCTTGCTCAAACTCATGTCCATTGAGTTGATGATGCCATCCAACCTTCTCATCCTCTGTTGTCCCCTTCTCCTCCTGCCTTCAATATTTTCCAGCATCAGGGTCTTTTCAAATGAGTCAGTTCTTTGCATCAGGTGGCCAAAGTATTGGAGTTTCAGCTTCAGCATCAGTTCTTCCGATGAATATTCAGGACTGATTTCCTTTAGGATTGACTGGTTTGATCTGCGAGGAGAGGTAGAGAGGCCAATGGACAGGAGGCCAGGAGACCCGGGTTCCAGTGGGGGCCCTGACTCGATCTGCGTTCACCTGCAGTCATGGCACCTCCCTGAGGCTTCACGTTTATGTGGTAACTGAGGGTTTCTGGACTAGTAAGAGTCTGATTGTAAGGTCACATGTAAGCTTTGACTTTCCAAAAGCATCAATAAAATGATTGCCAAACATTTCTTTGTTGTTATTCCTTTGGCTTAGAAACTGCCATTTCTCCTGAGTTGTAAGCAGTTAACCTTATAATAGGTCAGGCCTCTGTGGGGCCGAGTTGCAGGCTAGATTCCTGAGAAAGGGAGCTACGTGCCCATCTCTGAATGTTCAGAGCACAGTGCAGGAGGAGGGGCTTCCCTGCTGGTCCAGTGGTTAAGAGTTCACCTTGCAATGCAGGGGATGGGAGTTCGATCCCTGGTCGGGGAACTAAGATCCTACATTCGGTGGGGCAGCTAAGCCCACACACCACAACTACTGAGCCCACACACCACATCTAGAGAGCCCATTCACCACAACAGAAGATCCGGGATGATGCAACAAAGATTCCAAGTATCACAACTAAGACCCGATGCAGCCAAATAAACAAATAAATAATATTAAAACAGTGCAGGAGGAACCATCTACACCCTCCACATTCTGTACTGCAGCTGCCTTGGGCTATTTTTCCTGTCTGGAACATGCTAGGTAATTTTATACCTCTGTGCCTCCACATGTCCTGGTTCCCTGGGATACACACTCTGAGGTAGGCTTGTGTGCAGAAGGTCTTTAGGGGTATATGTGTCAACTACAAATTGGCACTTTCCAGGAGCACTTGCCAGTGACTGAACAGCAACAGGGGTATCCGCCACCCAACTCTGCGGAGATTGAACCCTGCGCCACTGCAGCTACCAACCTTCAACAGCCTGAGCGAAGTGCAGAGTGGAGACTGAGGCACTCTATGCTCCAGGGAAATTGGTGGAACGGGTCTTTAGACAGATATTCTCAGGAACCGATTTCATGATCCCAGTCCTTGCATCTCTTCATATCTAGAGAAGCATCTGGTTCCTTCACGGTGACGTCAGCTCCGCATGACTCGCAGAGAACCTCTTGTAAAGCAAGCACTTGACTGCACTGAACTCCCTCTCCACCGAAATCTCAGATGTTGATCTTCCCCCACTGCCTCTTTGGAGCAGTCTCTCAGAGCTATCTGATGTGCTCTCTCCCGGGCTGAGGTCCTCATTTTTCCCAAATAAAATTTAACTTGCACGTTGTGCATCTTTTTAGTCGACACACACATGTCCTGGGGTGAGGGGAGCAGGACTGGTAAGGGTCTGATCTGAGGGGCCTTGGCTGAGCCCAGGGGGCTGGATCCTCTGCAACTGGGATGGCCTTTCAGAGCTGTGCTCAACTGAGGCAAGGGGACTGAATCTTTGTACTCACCTATTGATGAATCCCTGGATTCAGGCTTCCCCTGAGGAGGGGGCCTCACCTTGGGCAAAGCGGCTCCTTCTAGCCAAGGGCAGTTCCGTTCAGTCATCAGCATCCACTGCTCCCTGCAGCCGGGGGAGTGAGAGAGCAGGGGTCAGCAGCCTGCAGCCTCCAGCACAGTGCCTTTGTTCATGCTTCCCCCCTCCCGTTTCCCAATCTCCCCAGCCTGTCCTCTTCATCATTGCCTTTGCAGTGCTTCTCCATTCATCATTCTTTGCAACCCTATTGCTCATGGGTAAGGCTGCCTTATGCATTTCTGTTGCACCAGATAGTCACAGCGTACCTGGTCACGGCATGCCTGGCAGGTAGCAGGAAGGAAATATAATATATTGGATAAGAGTGAGGTCTCTGCATCAGACTATAAGTGCAAATTACAGAGCTCTCCATTATTCAGATACCAGGGCTATCAGTTTTCTTCCCTGAGCCTCAGTTTCTCAACTGTAAACTGGAGAAAACAGTAATTATCATTGTCTTTTAAGTTGTAAGGATTAAGTGAATAATATAAGTAAAACACCTGGCGCATGGAAAGTGCTTAATACGGGCGAGGAGCAGAGATATTAGATAAAAGGCTGCGTGCCATAGCCTTTTCCACTGCCCTATTCTGTCTGTTAGTCGCTCAGTCACGTCTGACTCTTTGCGACCCCATGAACTATAGCCTACCCTATTAGCGAACATCTAATTATTTAGTTTTAGGGGGGAAATGGAGAGAAGGGCTCAGAGGAGGAGGAGCTGTGGGCAGCTGTGAGCATGAGAAGGGATCCTGGAGAAGGCATGGGGGGAAAATGACACCAGAGGCTGGGGATGTGGTGGTCAGAGCATGGACCACTGGGACCCTGAAATAGAGGAAGGAATTGAGGGAAGACCCAGGGCAAGCTCAGACTGGCTATGAGACCTGCGTCCTACTTCAGATGTCATCAATGTCTTAGCCCTTCGTCTGGACATCATCTTCCCAAACATCTCAGAAAACACCACCTCTACAGCGTACGTTATGTCCCCCAAACAACATGCTCAGTGAATAAGCAGATGGACATATCACCCACACCAGGCGCTTCCTCCCTCCTCAGTTTACATTTCAGGACAATGTGCTTATTATCACTGTCGCCTCATGTGACCCAACCTACAGACCTCTGAAAATAGGAAACAGCCTCGTTGGGGGGTGCGGGAGGGCCTGACTGGCCCACATCCTGTCTCCCATGGGGCCAGGCCTGGCTGGATACCCCCAGGAGAAGCCCACTTCCACCCCCTCCATCCCTTCCTCAACAAAACTTTCAGGAAAGAAACATGTTCCTGCCCTGGGTGGAGAGAGACCTTTGTCCTGCCTGGATGAGAGTGAAAGGGGAAGGGCGCCAGGACAGGACACCTTTTACTCTCCAGATGTCCACGGAAATTTCAACACAGGCCCCCACACACGACTCTGTTCAGCATGTAGACATTCACACTGTGAGAATTTTATGTTATTTTAGGCCATTTTATTTCATTTTTCTTAAAACCCTAGAGGACACAAGCAAATCTGAACATGCCATGACTTAAAACTTCTTAGACCATCAGTAACAGTTATAAATACTCAACTAAAATAAAGCCACCCTCAGTTCAGCAGGCCTGGATATCATTCAGGCTAGTTTAAAATGAATGAATAGAGCCCAACTCCAGCCAACTAAAAACTAAAATATCTTGCACCACCCAGCAGAACCAGATATTTTCATTCATTCTCTTGTTTAGCCATGTATTCATTTACTAATCAAAGTGGTAAATGTATCAAGTACATCATATGGTATTGTAGTCAGTACTTTCATGTTGCCAAGTGCTGTCCTAGTGTTGTGGGAAATGCAGGGATGAATTAGAATCCTCATCTGCCGTGGAGAAGTTTACCGTCTAGAAGGGGCAGTGGAGGACAGGGCCAGGTTGCACGAAAGTGTTATTCATTTGGAGCCTAAGATGTCAGCAGAAGGTATGAGGCAGGGAGAATAGCAAGAAAGGTGACTGGGCTGGCCTAACACTTATATATACACTGAACCCCAGTTGCCATGGGTTTTGCTAATAAATTTTATCCTAAATTTTAAAATGTCACTCGAAGCACTTTAAGCAGAGGAGTCCCATGGTGACATGTTGCCATCAGACCATAACTGGCCCCTCAGTTGTATATCCCCCACCATTACCATGCGCCATGTAAAAGAAGCTCAATAACTATTTTGTTGAAGAATGAATCGGCACATGGAGATGGTTAAGAATAGCAAAAGCGATGCAATCTCTGGAAATAAAAGAATTAGGACCTTGTGAAGTTTGGGAAATGGTTGGAACACCACAATGAGAATCTAAGAGATAATGAGCAAATATTAGATAAAATGATTACCCAGCTACGCAACATCATTAGCCAACAGGAAAATGCAAATAAAAACCATAATAAGATACCTCTTCACACACACTAGAATGGTTATAATCAAACAGATAATAACAAGTGTTGGCAGGGATGTGAAGACACTGAAACACTCCTCCATTGTTGATGGGAAAGTAAAATGGTGCAACCACTTCAGAAAACAATGTTGCACTTCCTCAATAGCTTATACACAGACCTAACATAAGACCAAGCAGTTCCACTCCTAAGTATGTAGGTGAGGGAAATGAAAACTGTGGCCATTCACAGATGGGTTCACAAATATTCATAGCAGCATTATTCACGGTAGACAAAAAGTAGAACAACTCAAGTGCTCACCAACTGATAAGTCAATAAACAAAATGTAATACATTCGTACAATGGAATACTATTTGGCCACAGAAAGAAATGAAGTGCTAATAGATGCTAAAAACATGGATGACTTTTGAAAATATTATGTTGATTTAAATCCTCTTCTCAAAAGACCACATATTATATGGTTCTGTTTATGGGAAATATCTAGAATAGGCAGATCTGAAGAGAAAAAAGGGTGCATCCGCTATGGAAAACAGTATGGAGCTTTCCTCAAGAAATTGAGAGAACTACCGTGTGACCCAGCAATACCACTTCTGAGTGTTTATCTAAAAAAGCGAAAACACTAACGTGAAGAGAGAAATGCACCACTATGCTCATAGCAATGTTATCTACAATAGCCAGAACAGAAACAACCTGAGTGTCTGGCATCAGCTGAATGAAGATGTGGCATACATACACACAGACATACAATGGAATAGAATTCAGCCACAAGAACAAAATCTTGCCATTTGCAAATGTGCACGGACCTTGAGGGCGTTAGCTTAGATGATATAAGTCAGATACAGAAAGACAAATCATCTTACTCACATGAAAAATCCAAAATCACAGAACAAAACCAAGCTCACAGACAGAAAACAGATGGATGGTTGCCAGAGGAAGGGGTTGGGGGATGGGCAAAATGGGTGAAGGGGGGTCAGAAAGTACAAACTTCCAGTTATAAAAGTCATGGGGATGTAATGTACAGCGTGGCAACTATAGGCAATAATACTGTATTGCTTAAGAGTTGCTAAGAAAATAAATCATCACAAGAAAAAACTTCTCTATCTATCTATGGTTACAGAAGTTAACTCGACTTACCGCAGTAATCATCTTGTAACATATCGAACAGCAGATCATGTACACCTGAAACTGATATAAAGCTATGTGTCAATTATATCTGTTTTTTAAAAGAAGGCAAGATATAGAGAAGGAGAAAAGTAGGCTTGGTGGTTGTCTGGGGCTGGAGGGGCTTGGAAGAAAAAGGAGATTGACTACAAAGGATACGGGGATTTCTTGAGGAAGTCATGAAACTGTTCTAAATTGGCTATATGACTCTGAATATACCACTGAATTGTACATTTTAAAGGCGTTAAATTGTATGGTATGTGAATTATGTCTTTAAAAAGCTGTTACCAAAAAAATACACACTGACACACATATTTATGGATAAAAGTTTTATACACACACACACTTACTGATGGCCAAGCAGTGGGGAGGGACTGCAAGGAGATCCAACCAGTCCATTCTGAAGGAGA